>PVHY01005708.1:0-57625 GCA_004024945.1 Uropsilus gracilis | reverse complement strand
AGTAAGTTTGAGATGTCTATTAGCCTTCTAAGCATAACTGTTCAGTAGACCTTTGGAATGTATGTCTCGAGTGATGGGGAGAGTTCTGGGCCACAGACATAAATTTGGTAGTCATCAGTTTATTTCAAACCATGACATGATGTAGAAAATTAACACAGAAAACAGAATTCTGAGACACAACTGATCAAGACCTTCCTGCTTTAAAACCTATTAATAGTATTTATGCCTACAACCTGGATCTAACTATTTGCATACTTGTTTTAATTCATATGGTTCTCTTATTTTTCACTTAAAATTATAAAAGAAGCACTTACTTGATATCTTCAATATGTAAGGCATTGTTTCGATGTATGTATAGTACAAGTGCCTACATATTTTAAATATCCCATCTAGGTGATAAAGAATTCATAGGTAGCATAAATAAACAATCCAGAGACAATGTGTGTTGTCATGCTGTTTAATTGATTCATAGACTTATTGCCTTACAAAATCACAAATAGGTAATATTAAGCAATACTTTCATAAGAGAAAACCTACAACCTTTTCTCACTTTTCTGGGAGAGCAAGGGAAAAAAGCTTATCACTGTTTTGTTTACTTATTTTTTAAAAACAAACCTACTGCTCATGGAAGATTACAATAAATTGGAGGAAACCTCCTGAAGTTCACTAAAAGTGAGTTTTCTATGTCAAATCATAAACTGATTTCTAGTTTAGTTACCCTAGAAGCTCTTTGATGTGTTTCAACTCAAACACAACCCGTCCCTTCCACTTAGTAAGCATTCTCCTGATTTACTCTGCTGTTCTGTTTCCTGAAAATTGGAAGCAAATTCAGAGAGCTGGAGTCAAACTATTTCCATCTTCTAAACAAAAATGAGGTACTTTTGAAGACAATGGTGATACCTATTATCTGGTGGTCTCTGATAGTTAATACCTATGATGACTCTATAAATTGTAAATGATGTATTCAAGTTCTATTTTTATGTTCAATTTTAGTTAGATTACTTTTATTAATAGTATTTGGTTGTAATCTATCCATCATTTGGTTACACAGTGGAAACCATATAGGAAAGGGAGAATTAATGTTTGCTTCTTTAGCTATGTTTGCTAATGATGTGGTTTCCTATCATCCTCTAAAAGTAATACTTACCTTACATAGTTTTATGAATCCATGGATTTAAAAATCCTTGATGAATTTCACATTTTTGAAGAATATTGGCCAGTTGTTTGTAGATTGTCCCATGACTTGGGTTTATCTGATGTTGGAACTGCTTTGACTTATAATATCCATATTTATTTACTTCCCAAAGGTTATGTCAGTTTGCACTTCGTATTGAATCCCATGGTTGATCCAATAGTAATTTTCAACCTCTTTCTTCTTTGCTAGCTCTTGTTATAGGGATCAGAAAAACAAATCACTTGATTTTCCTGCCACTTGCAACTAGCTCTGACCTTGTGATACAAAATGATATAAATACAAGATTTGTGATACAAAATGATATAAATACATGTTTAATCTTCCCCCTTTACAGGGGAGAGAGTTTTGAAACTTTATTTTTTTTAACATCATTCCAAGTTTTTTTTTTTTTTTAAATAAAATTTTTAATGATTTAGCATTGGCTTAGTATTTAAATAACAAGTTTCACACCTCAGTATGTGTGTATACCACAACATGCTCAAAACCAAAGTTCTAGTGTTACTCCTTTTTGTTTTCTGTCTTGAATGCAGATATTCCGGTTTCTGTTACTTTCCACCAAAAGCATCCCTGATCTATAATGCTGTTTGAAATCTAGGAGCTATGGATATTTCAGATATTTCTGGTCTTAGTGCAGCGTGATCACAACTACTCAAAGTGTTTCACTACTCTGTTTTTACTTATTCTTCATCTCCAATATTCTCAACCAAGATCTATACCTCCAAAAATCCTGCCATCTCACTGTATATCAAAGACTCTAGGAAACATTGATAAATATCTATCTATATTTAGATATGGGGTCATTTTTTCTTTAATTTTATTCAAATGTTTGCTATGGTATACACTTCTGATCTCATGTAGTAACTTAGATGTGGCAATTGAATATTTGAAATACATCAAATTTTGACCTTTTTAAAAAAGTGAAATATTTTAATAATTTCTACATAGTTCTTATGTCGAAATGATAATACTTTAGGTACATGAGGGATATAAAATATAGTAAATATTGTCACTTAAATTCTCTTACTTGATTTTTACTTTTTAAATGTAGCTACCAGAGAATTAGAATTTCATATGTAAATTGCATTTGTAACTCAAAAATATGGATAGTACTGATATAAATAGTATATGGAAATAGTATATGTGTATTTTCTTTTGATTTCTTATATTTTTGTTCCAAAATATAAGTTGACTCATTGTTTTTAAAAAGGATGGCAGGAGCGGTGTGTGGAATTCAGCAAAACAAAAGTTATAATGAAAAATACTATGTGTAATGAAAGGGTTCTAAGAAGAGAGAATCAGCACTTTGTGTTCAAAGTTTAGCAATTTTCCCAGATCACTGCATTGTGGGAACTCAGCTTTTCCAGGGAATAAATATGCTATTTTTAACATTTTTATTATACAATTTGTCACAAGCTGTCTCATGAGAGTATCAACAATCAGTTTCAAACTGAATACAACCACAAACACTTCTCCACATGTGACTTGGAACATCTGGCCTGTTTCAGTCAGGACCACCTCAGGCCTGTGAGGTCTGACTGACTCCTAAGCTCCTAAAATCCTTTGTCTTACTTCCCACACTGGAAGTGAAGTTGGGGAAAACCACCTGCAGGTTCGAGACTCTCAGACTTGTGTTTCTGCTTACTTCGATGGCAGTTTTTTCTGATGGAGGCTTATTTATGCTGCATTCCAGGGATGTCACTGACTTGGTGATTTATGTTTTCCCTAATGGATTGAGATGAAAGTTGTGGTCTAGAAAAAAATTCAGCCAATACCTCTGAGGAAACAAGAACATAATACCTGCCCTGAGCAGGATGCTTCAAGGAGGTACAAGTGTTAAAGAGGTATAGTGCTGCAGTGTAGAGTACACATTTGTGTATTGAAGAAATGGCTTAAGACTGGAAAAAAGAAAAAGATATGCTCATAAATTCAGGGACACTAAAGTCATGAAAGGCATCAAAACAGGGTGATCGAGTGGGACAACGGAATTATGTAAGGATTTTTATCTCCCTTTTAAGCAAGGTCATTCTTCCTGAAAAATTAGAGACTCAGTTAACATGAAAATTCATGGATGTTGGCAATCTAAATAAGCTTTATGACAAGATATTTTCTAAAGAGAAAAGAGACAAAGTCTTTAATAAAGTAAAACTGTCTCTAAGTTATGTTCCAAAAGTGCAAGTCTCACTATCAGATTTGGTTTTGTTTTGGGAGCACATATAAAAATTTCTAGTTCATCTAAACAGTAGAATCATTAAAACAGCACCTGTTTACAAGGAAAGGCTTGTTCAACACCTGGGCTCACCCATTTTCAACAGGCTAGCCTGACTAGCCTCTCACACAATGCTTCCCATGAGTTCATGCACACTTGGGTGTTCTGAGCAATGATGATGAGACCTGTAGGAAGCATTTGCCATAGCAGTAAGCAGACTTTATTTTTGAGGGGATTTTTATCAAAGTAGTTGGAAATATCTAAGCAGAACTAAGGTGAATAAAAAATACACTATAAGATTAAATCTATTAGAATAAGCATATAAGATTCATCATCTTAAATATTAATAAGCTTTCTTAACACATGCATTATCAACTGCCTGAAATAAATAACAGAGAACATAACAAAAATTTCAACCTGGGTTATGCTCAATTTAAAGTCACGGCCATTGCAATCCCTATAAAAATTCCGGTGACATTCTTTAAAGAGATAGAGCAAAAATTACTGAAATTCATATGAAATAACAAAAAAGACCTCAAATTTCAAAAAGCTTCCTGTCCAAAAAAAGAGAAAATAGAGGTATTACTACTCCAGACTTCAAATTATACTACAAAGTCATAATTAAAGCAACTCGGTACAAAACAATCAGACCAATGGAACAGAATTGGGTGCCCTAAAATAAAACTACACATATATAGTCAACTAATCTTTGACAAAGGAGTGAAAAACTTACATTGGAACAAGGACAGCCTCTTCAATAAATGGTACTGAGAAAACTGGACCAAGACATGCAGAAAAAAAAAAAAATGAACCGACACCTCCTTCACACCTTATACAAAAACCAACTCAAAATGGATAAAAGACTTGGATGTAAGACCTGAAATCATAAAATACATAGAAGAAAACTTGGGCAAATCCTTCATGAATTACAATTCAGAATTCCATTTCTAAACACATCACAGATGACCAAAAATGAAGGAAAACAAACAGATGGGACTACATCAAACTAAAGAGCTTCTGTACAGCAAAAGAGACAACAGACAAAACAAAAAGAAGTCCAACTGAATAGGAGAAAATGTTTGCCCTCCACAAAAGTGATAAGAGTTTGACAAGAAAGATCCACAAGGAACTCACACAACTTAGCAAAAACAAAACAAGAAGCCCAATTGTATCCAAATTTCATGTTGTCATATGGTTTTAAAACTTGTAATATTTGTCATATTGATATCTTATTGTATTCTAATTTGCATACTGATATCTTGTATCCTAATTTTCTTTTATTTATACATTCTAAGTCTGAAATAAACTGTATAGTTTAAAATAAAAAAAAAAACAAAAAACAAAAACAGGGCCGGGTACGGTGGTTCGTGCCTGTAAGCTTCAGCCTATGAAGCGGGTGGGGCTAGGGATCGCGGTTTGAGTCCCACCTGGGTCCCATAGCGAGACCTAGTTCCAAAAATAATAGCTGGCGTGGTGGTGTGCACCTGTAATCCCAGCTACCTGGGAAGCTGAGGCTGAGGATTGCTTGAGTCTGTGGTACCCTGGGCAACGAGAGCCTGCGGTTCCATGGGCAAAAATAGGGAGACCTAGTCTAAAAAAACAACAAAAACAAACAAACAAACAAAAAAACCCAAAGCAAAAAAAACAAGAAGCCCAGTCAAAAAATGGGGAGAACTAAAAAGATACTTCTCCAAAGAGGATATACAAATGGCCAGCAGGCACGTGAAAAAATGCTCTATGTCACTAGCAATCAGGGAAACGCAAATCAAAACCACAGTGAGATACCACCTTATACCAGTAAGAATGGCCCACATCAAAAAAACAGGCAACAAGTGCTGGCGTGGATGTGGAGAGGAAAGAACTCTCTTCTACTGTTGGTGGGAATGTAAACTATGGAAAGCAGTGTGGAGGACCCTCATATTAATGAAAATGGAACTACCATTTGATCTAGCATCTCACTCCTGGGAATCTACCCAAAGGAGACCTCATTACATATACAAAGGGACACCTGTACATGGTGTTTATCGGTATTTATCTCAGCACTACTTATAATTACAAGTACATGGAAACAACCTAAATGTCCCAAAACAGACAAATAGATGAAAAAGATATGGTATATATACACAATGGAATATTACTCATCAATTAAAAATGACAAATTTGGTGAGTTTATGATAACATGGATGTACCTAAAAGAAATCATATTAGCAGAAACAAGTCAGAAAGAAAAAGACAGAAACCAAATAGTTTCATTAATATACAGGATGTAGGAAAAACAAATGAAAGGAGAGGAGGGAAAGGCAAAACAAGCTAACATCCAAACTAAAGTACACAACTTGGGTAAATCCCAGGGAATACAAAGATGTGAAATATATATATTTAAATAAATTATTTAAATTATTAAAAAATAAAATCACAGCCAGTATGATTTCAATTAAATCTCACTGCAGAGGCAATGCAACATGTAACACATGTGCATATTTTGTGTATAGGGCACAATTTTTATTTCCATACAATAGTAGAGTATTATATAGACTTTCCATGTTGTTTTACAGTCTTCATAATATTCCTGTATATGAGTACTTGATGGGAGAAGGAATCTATGAATGAACGAAAGAAAGCAATTATGTAGGAATAAAAGATTTCTGCAAATATAGAATTTTTTTAATAGAAAGTCCTCACAATATGTCTTTAAAAGGTATCCAGAATTCATACGACTTGTTGAGAATGTTTGCCACCTTTTCTAGTTGGTGTGTGATCTGGGAAGAAGACAACCCTAAACCTGCATCACAGGGCTGTAACCATCTTCCTCTTACTAATGAAGTTGTTTGGAAAATAAACAGATAAAATATTTACATTTTTTCTTTTAAATCAGGTTATTAACACTCCGTAATACCTCTTTTGATATTTCACTGATTTTTAGCCCTGCTGAAATCCCTTTTAATCAAGAGACAGACTGTATTTGAAGAATTAATTTTTAAGTTCATTGTTAGAGACATGAATACTGTTTGCCATAAAATTTGCTTCAAAATACAGATGGGTTCCTAGGCTCACCTATTCATATTTTAATGTGGTGGAAACACCTCATATTTAAAATGACACAGTTGGAAATAAGACTGTATAACATTAGTCTTGAGAAAAATAATAAAGTAAAATTGAAATGGTGCAAACAGGACCAAAACTAACAAGGAGAGACCAATAGCTAAACCCAGCACTCTCAGTGTGCTCCCATCCGCTAGCACAATACAAAACTATTCAAAATAACCGTTAGAAGGTGTATTTACAAATAAGGAGAGAACCAAGAGTCCTTGAGGTCACTAGTGTCCAGTTAGCTTACCTTATTTACATGCAGTTTCAAAGTCCTCAACTCTTCCAAGATGTTGTCTCCTGTTACTGCAGACCTGAACATGTGTTTTACCAAGCAGTACATATGTCAGATGGCATCTTCTCACCACTCCAAACCTGAAGCAGCTATTTCACAAAAAGTTCAGTTTCCCAGCAAGTTGTCCTCTTGTTGGAGGTACACAAGTTCCAAGTTTTCCAGTATATACAGGTTACAAGTTTGCCATCAATTGATCCTTTTTTCAGAGTTTCAAATTCCAGTCTTCAAATCAAAAGACCAGATTTGAGTTTCTCATAACTTTTCCTCTTCCCTGGGGGTGGCCAAATCCCTGGTGTTGACCTTCCAGGCCACAATCTGTCCCGGACCAGAAGCCGTATGCCTCTCCATGCCGCTTTTTGGCAGTTTTTATCCTCTCATGCTATATTCCACCCACAGTGCTTCTTTGCTAGCTTGCCCTCAAGGTGGGTATCATCCTGGCAATTTTTCCTTTTTTGGTGCTGCTTCCCAGCTGCACCAGCTACTTATAAAATCAGAAATGTTTCCACCTGAATGAAGGCACTTAGGGTAAGTTTTAACTAAAAAAAGATGGAGAAAACCTCATGTGTATTGTAAAGGATTTTAGAGATTGATCATACTGGTTTTTTATGATTCTGCTTTCAATTAAAATGTTTTTCTTTCATTTAAATGAGGAAAGTGTGCTGCATTTATCAATGAGAATGCAAGTCCCAGAGCCTTGGAATTAGTCAAATTTGTCAGTATAGCCCAGCTCTCAGAACAATCAGTATCTGATGTAGAGTAAGTATTTAATACAGGTTGCATTTATTCATTCAATAAGTTAGCAAGTATTTATTTGGGCTCATGCCATATGCTTGTCTATATATAGAACCTGGAAATGAAAAAAATGTTCTAGGGGAGAGAAAAAGTCAGAAAAGAATCTCACTAATGATAAAACAAAAGGATACTGAATGGGAGAAAATAATCACATATCATACAACTGACAAAGTGTTAGCGGGCAAAGGAGGGGCTTTCTACTGTATTAAAACTCCAAGATCATCTGCTTGCTTCTCCCAGGCAGATTCAAGCCCTAACTTCCTGCAGGTGAATACCTTTAGAGACCAGCCACCTTTGTTATGCAGATTTTAGGCACACCTGCCTTGGAGACTGCAGGCAGGAAAAAAAAATCAGAAACTGCAGTTCACAGCTTACTAGCTTGCCTCAATTTACCCTTTGCAGCTCCTGCTGCCTAAAGACATTCAATATTTCTAGATGTGGGTCCTTATCATCATGCTTATTATATTTTCTCAAGCCAGAACAAGACTCTTGTAGTGAAGAATAATTTATTACTAAATAATGTGATCACCTAATTACTAAACCAAGTGATTTCCTAACTATTTACAACAGAAAAAAAAAAACAAAACACTTAAGAAAAACACTGATTATCCCAACATTGTCCAAAACCTTCAGTTTCTTAGTCCTGTTGACCTCACCACTTGTCCAATTCTGCAGAGTTCATTAGTAAGTGTCCCACACAGAACCTCCTTCTTTCTTCTTTGGTGTACTCCAAGCAGGTAGTCAAACGTATAATGCTGTCTTCTTATCGTCCTCCTCCAGGTAGTAGAAATAAACTCCATAGTACAGGAACAAACAATACTTATTTTCTTTTCAGGTCTAGCTCACATGGTCTCTCCAGAAACATTTGAATCAAACTCAGTAAGACAAATTCCAATACAAAGTTCAAATCTCCAAACTCCTCAGCTTCCTTTAACGTACATTCTACCAGCCTGGGCCGGCCAAAGGCTACAGGCCCCAGGCCCCATGGACAAACACACACAGCTCCTTCTTCCAAAATTCCTAATCCAAATGGCTGAATCTAAAAATAGTTGATCCTTCCTCTTTGTTTTTAACCAATATTTATGCCTTCCTTCCCATCAAGTAGCAAGAGGCCTCTGGAGGATGCAAGACCAAATCAGTTTTCTTTGAAATTTGCAAATCTATGACAATAAGAGAGTAGCTAGCTCCTTATCAAATGTATGTATCAACTATGTTAATGGCATCGGGGGATAGCCCCCCCCACACACCTCCATCAAAAGGACTTATTTCCAAGATATATAAAATGCATGCAACTCAAGAAGAAATAAGCCTAATCAAAAAATGGACAGAAGAGCTCCAAAGAAGACATACAGATGGCAAACAGGCATTTGAAAAATAAAATGATCACTTGTCAGCAGGAAAATGCAAATCAAAACCACAATGACACACCATCTCACACCAGTGAGAATGGCCAATATCAAAAAGATCTACAGAAACAAGTGTTGGTGAAGATATGAAGAAAAAAGAACCCTCATGTGCTGTTGAAGTTTAAGATTTGTCTATCCCCCACGGAGAAGAGTATCGAAGACTTGGAAATGATTAAAAATAGATTCAGCAATTCCACTCCTAACTATATATCCCCAAATTACAAAACACTAATTCAAAGGGCTATATGCTTTCCTATGTTCATGACAGCATTTTTTTTTACAGTAGGCAAGTTATGGAAACAACATAAATGCCTAAGAACAGAGGAGCAGAATACTATTCAGTATTAAAACAAAACATGAACACTTGAAACATCATGGATGGAACTGGAGAGGTTTTTATTTATTTATTTATTTGTTTGTTTGTTTGTTTGTTTAATTTGTTTCTTTATTTGTTTGAGACTAGGTCTTATGGGAACCCAGAGATTCAAGTGATCCCTATCCTCAGACTCCCAGATAGCTGGGGTTACCGGTGTATGCCACCATGCCCAGCTTGGAGAGGGTATTGTTACGTGAAATAAATTAGAAGAACGACAAATACTGGCTTAACTAATATGTATACTACAGAGAATCAAAACACAGGATCAGATAAAAGCAAATCAATGAGCAGGAAACTAGAAATCTGACTGTAGAATTGAGGCTACATGACAAGGTAGGGAGGGAATATAGTAAGGATGGGGCACAATGGACTATGGTGGAAAACTATGGGTGCATTGTCATGAATGTGTTATGAAAGTGAAACAGGGCGACAAGAAAAATACTTTCTGGTTTTAATACATACAGGCCTGCTTCTCTCTCCGAAGCAGGCTCCAAGCAGTTTACATTAACAATGATGCCTTTAACTTGAAGTAGATACACCTATCTCCCTGCTTCTCTCTCTAGGAAGCAGGCTCAAAACTGTTCATTAGCATTTTCACTGTTCACCTTTACCATTGATATGCAAAAGCCAGCTACCAACTTCTCTCTGCTTTCTTTCCTTCTTTGAGACCTAAAAAGAAAAACTTAGAAACACAGTTCAAACTTTAGACTAGTTTGCCTCAATTTAACTCTTTAAGCACATGGGTTCTTTCCATCAGGCCCAGCCTTTTCAACCAAAATTCCAAGTCAAAGCAAGACAAGCAGTGCAGACCAATTTATTTCTAACAAAGTGATTTCCTAATTACTACAAAAGAGACATGTAAGTAAAACTCAGATTACTTTAACATTGTCCAAAACCTTTCTCAACAATGTCCAAAGTCCTTTCCCAGATTGCCCAAAAAATCCTCAGTCTCTCAGTCCTGATCATCTCACCAGTGTCCACTCAGTCAGAGTTCATCTCCAGATGCTGAAAGACATCTTCCTTTGGCTGCTTCTTTGACGTGCTCCTCCTTATCTTCCATGCTGTCTTGTCTTTGTCGTCCAGGTCGTTGAAGAAACTTCATGGGCCCAGCAAAGTTCACTTTCTTTTCAGGCCTGACTTTCGCACGGCCTCTTCCAGACACAAGTCAAACTCAGCAAAACAAACTCCAACATGGAGTTCAATCTGCAAACTTCTACTGCCTTTAGCACACATGTGGCTAGCCCGGGTCAGCCAAAGGCTGCAGGTCCCAGGTGGCCACATGGCCAAGCTCACATGGTTCACATCTCCATCTTACAAAATGGCCAAAACCAAACCTGAATCTCCATTCTCATCTTTCTCCTTTTGTCCCTTTTTTTCCTCTCTTTGTTTCAAACCTCTTTTTATATTCTTTCTGTTTTCCCACCTTCTGGGAACAGCTCCTGAATTATTACATTACAAAGAAAAAAAAACTGTTTTACTCCTTCCTTCCTCTTGCATCTTCCTGAAGGGAAATTCCAAATAAGGCCATTCTCACATTTTAGCATACCTTCCTTGAAATCTGCAATCTTAAACAGGAGACAATGTGGGGGGTGGTGGTAAGCATACCCCATCAAAAGCATTCATCTGAGGATGTATGGTCTTATGAATCACATCAAGTGTAAAATATTTTTATCTTAAATGTTTAAAGTTAGCTAAACACTCCAAAGGAAAGAGTGACTGCCATGATCAATGTGCATTTTTTGCTTCAGAATGCCATGATGAAGAAAAAATAGAATTCTCCTAAAAAAAAAACGGAAAGGCTAAAGGGCCAAGAAGAAAGGCAATTATAAGAATGTGTGCACACAAACAAGAATAAACTTTCCTGAGATTCAGTGAACCAAGTTGAGAGGAGACCAAGATAAAGTGCCAAGGGCATGGGGTAAAACGAAGAGCATGCAAAGAGGAGAAATTGCTGAGAATGGGAAAGAAGAAGAGGAATGATGGAGAGCAGGGAGGCAGAATGCAAGTTCATTCAAATTTATGGATGTATTTAAAAGACAAATTGGAAGGAGAAATTTAAGGAGGTAATGGACACCATTGCAGAGAATCTGGTGAGCAGCCATCTTTCTTCCACACTCATCACTGCCAGCCCAAACTCCTTGCCGGGCCTTAACTGTGTCTCACCTGCTGCTCTCTGCACATAACTTGACCCTGTTCCTGTTTCCCTTATGTCAGCTTCAGTTTCCCCAGCTCTCTCCCCATCACTCCATTAGAATACCTTAAAGCCACACAGGCCAACATCAGCTCCTTTTGCAGGCAGTGAAGGAGCATTATCCTGAGGGCATGAAAAGGAATTTACTTTTTTCCAGCAGAAGGAAAGGAATTGACAGTGACCTCTAAGGGCCTGGCATCTGGGACTTTGCTGGGTTGAGAATGGTGGATAAAGTCCAAGCCAGTCTCATGGAATTTTATTTAGTTCTCTTGTTTTTTAAAAAGTTTAACTCGAATGTTATGATCTTTGGGGGATAGGACATGTTGTTTTCAACTGAGTAAAAGATGCAGCACTATGTTGCAAAATAGTTACAAAAATATCTCCAGTACTTCCTGATTAGATATATCACAGATAAGGACATTTGCCTGTTTGAAAGATGAGGTTAAAGTTCAAAGATGGGAGCACGTATCATAAATTTTTTCCTTCTTTTTAAATGTACATGTATGTGTACAGCATGTGTGTGCAGTATGTTCAGAACTTGGGGATTCTGAGCGCTCTGTACTTAGAAAAACAATTTAGCTAACAAGAGTCTGAGTCCCATGGTTTCAAATAATAACATATATTTGATTGTTTGTAACATCTATCTGCTAGCCACAAGCACATGAAAATTTTATGAACAGTACAGGTAAGTCAAGAAAAACCTCGTATCTAAAATTTAAATGCAAATAAGACTTCCCATGTTGAATAAATGCCAGAAATAGAAGAACTAAGGGTTTCGATAGCCAGCTTCTTTAGCACTTGAGCCCCAAGGCTTTAAAGAAAAACAGTATTAGGCTATTCCCCACAAATTAAACTGCAGATGCAATTATTTCTCTTTATAGTCCAAAGCACCAGCTGTGTTAAGTTCAAGAGCTATTTGGCGTTCAGGCATCAGCCTGCCAGCCTGTCCCTGCTCTAATAGCTGTCATTCACCCAGTGCTGAAGGACATGCTTAAGATGCTCAAGCCTCTTTCCTTTGATTCCAGTTCTTCACTAAGTTGAAAAAATATATTCAAAACTGCAGCCATTTTTGTTGCTAGAAAACATATCTAACCATATTCTGATTTTTTTTTACCATATGTATATGGTAAAAAAGAAAATCATATATATATATATATTTAGGGGGAGGTCTAGAAAGCAAGAGGAAAGCTTCAAAGAAACCAAATAACTTAGTCTTTTTAAAAAACCCATGTGTAATACAGAAGACTCATCAATGACAGAAACTGTCCCCAAAGGACTAATACAAACATGTCTTTCTTAGGCATATTCTGAAAAGTCTAGCATTTTGTACAGTTTATTTTCCACTTTTAATTTTTAAATTTCTTTTCAATAGCTTACTTTTATTTTCAAGTTTTTTTTTCTAACTGTGATTCCTTCAAGTACAATGGAAAATGCTAGGTTTTTGCATTGAAGTGCATTCTACATTTTATGTTTGTTTTAGGGATACATTTTCTGTAGGATGCTGACTCTCTTGTATGCAAGGGCACCAAGGGTGGGAACCTACAGCTCACACAGATGAAGCCATGAGGGCATCAAACCTCTGCTCCTTAAATGAGGGATTGATGCTGTTACATTCAAGCTGGTAGACTTCTCCAGGGTTGCCTCAGAACCAAGGTGCAAGTTATAATTACAGTTCCCATCCAATAGATTTCCAAACTTATTTTCATCTTAAATACACGTTACTATGTGCCCTTTCAATCTTCATCAATTTGTCAAAATTGTTTTAATTTAGAGTTATTAATTTCTTAGGAGAAAACTGAGCAGTCCTTATCAGACATCTCAAGACTGCTTCATGAACATGTTCTAATGCCTGCAAATTGGGGTCCTGCTTTGTGCTTGTCCTGAAGAGGTTGAAAGATAGAGGGGCTAGAGCAGCTGAGATAAGCAAGGGAAATAATAAGGTAAAGTGAGTATTAGTGAATTTTGTCCTTAAAAATAAACATGATTCAGTGTGCTGTGGTAGTCCTGGGCCATATGTGTGTGTTTATAAAACAGGATTAAGGTCTAATGAAGCTGACTGATTCTACGAGAAACTTCCAATCTGCTCTATAATGGTCTTCTTAAGTCTAAGAGTCCAAATCTATACCCCCATTATTGTGCGTTCAGCACAGATAGCAGGCATTGTTTTACTTCAGTCTTGTGAAAACCAGTGTTTCCCTGGCCTTTCCTATTAAATAAATGTGTATTGCAAAGTCACAACTGCTCTAAAAAAAATACCAAACAAAATGTTAAGTTCTTATATGGACTAAAGTATTATTATTATATACATGACCACTAGCAAATAAACACACAACAATTATTTTTCCTAAAACAGAAAATATTTACACATTATATCTTTTCAGGTCATCAAGGGAATCTTTTTCTTCTTGTCCCTTTGGGAAAAATCAGAAGGCAGATAGCCTTGCATTGCCTGAAAGAACACCAACGCCAGGATGATCTGAAATCATCCAGCCCTGCTTGACACCAGGCACTCTTCCATGGATATCTCTATTGGCTCGTCCAGAAATAGTCCAGTAGGACAAGTAACAATTTCATGGATGTGGGGAAGAGGCAAATGTATTTCTGAAGTGATTGTTCATGCTTCATAATAGTTTATACTTAGGATAAAAACAATTATAATTTGGCTTTGGGAAATACACTGTCTTAATTAACTTAGAGATATGCTTTGAATACCAGGGGAAAAAAAAAGACCAAGAAAAAGTAATTGTTCATATCAATGTTACTTTCCTTAGGACAAGGGAAGGAGAGGTTTCTTTCTGATTCATTTGCCTGGGAAATGAGATGCATCCATCTGTGCCCACTTCCTGCCAGAGAAATGGTCCACAGGTGTTGAAGGTCAAGTCCTATAAACATTTATTATACAAAGTTATGAGTGGTGGGAAAGTGAAGAGGAATAGAAATAGATTTGTTGTAAACATCTTTGGAAAAAGCCATTTTGAACATTCCATTGTATAACTTGGATAAACAATGGCAAATAAACCTTCAGGTTTTAAGAAATTAGAATGCCAGGGAGAAGGATTGGCTATAGGAGAGTGGTTGTGCTTCCATCTGCTCTTTTTATTAAACAACTACTACGTGCCAGGTGCTGCTATTTGGCTTCTATACTGCATTCCATCTTTCTTGCATATTTTTTATTTGTGGTATCTTCTATTAATGTCTGCTATTATGAACTCATAAATGAGCATTATGGAGCTTGGGCATCTTTTCTCAGTCCCCCTAAGAGAACTTGTGGTGGAGAATGAAAAGAACCAGAGGACATGGATTACAGTCTAGCACTGCCACAGACATAAAAATTTGGACTAATTGTTGCATCTCTCTGGGGTCTGATTTTATCTATAAAGTGAAGTGATTATAGGATACAAATAGGTAAATTCTCAAATTCTAGAGATTTTGCAAATGGTTCACAAGTCTGCAAGAACCGAGTTTGACCTGCTAACTATGTTTAGACTTGCAATCAGTTAACCTCATTTTTCAACTGTGTTGAGTGGTACTACGGCTAACAAAGTGCACGGTTATTTAAGATGTGAAAAGTATGTTCCCCATCTTGTAGGTGTTCATGACTTCATTAAAAAGTGGTCTTCATACTGAAAAACATTGGGAGCCACCAACAGCATGACAATCTCATAACATTATTTCATTGATATTCTTGAAACTTTATTGTGTTAAGAAATTTTCTTTTTAGAGGAAAGCCAACTGATTGGGAAAAAAATCTTCACCCTACATGCAAGTGGTAGGGTCCTAATAACAAAGATCCACAAAAAAATCATACAACTTAACAAAAACAAGACAAAAAGTTCAGTCAGAAATGGACAGAAGCTCTAAAAAAGACACTTCTCCAAAGAGGAAGTACAAATGGCCAACAGGCAAATGAGAAAATGCTCAACATCACTAATAATCAGTGAAATGCAAATCAAAAACCACAATGAGATACCATCTTACACCAGTAAGAATGACTCATATGAAAAAAAATTCAAGCTACAAGAAGTACTGGTGAGAATCTGGAGAAAGGGACACTTTTACACTGCTTGTGGGAATGCAAACTTGTCCAGCCATTATGGAAAACTGTGAGGACCTGTAAATTACTCAAAATGGAACTGCCATTCAATCCAGCAATTCCACTTCTAAGAATTTCCCCAACAGCTACAAAAACTCTAATCAAAAGAGACTTGTACTTGTATGTTTATTGCAGCACTATTTACAATAGCTGGGATCTGGAAACAACCGAAATGCTCCAAAATAGACAAATGGTACAGAAAGCTGTGGTATATATACACACCATGGAATATCATACATCTATCAAAAAGATAAATCTAAGTCATTTGCAGCAACATGGAAGGAACTAGAAGGAACCATGCTAGCAGAAATAAGTCACAAAGAAAAAGAGAAATATGGGATAGTCTCACTAATATGGGGAAGAAAGAGAAAACAGTTGGATAAAAAAATTTAACTAATGTTCAACAGTTTGAAGCATAGAACACGAGAGGGGGAGGAGGAAATGGGGAGATGGCAAGAGGGTACAAAAGGTTAAGATGATGGAGCATAGTTGATAAGGTGGTAGGAGAACCCCAGGGTAGATAATGATGTAAAATTATTTTTTAAAAAAAAATTTTCTTTTTAGTAAAGAGATGAAAGCACCTTTCCTTCACTTCTTAATCCTTAGCATTCACATTCTATGTCACTAAGTCAATCTTTGAGATATATTCAAGGTGCATTCAAATGTATTATAATGTAGGTTGTGTGCCAAGGCATCAACTGGCATTTTTGTCTAGTGATATGTATTTGCTGTAGTGAACGTGAATTCTAAGGTAGAGCAAAGAGACCTACTCTGAGATTTGATTTTGGTTTAAAGCATCTTATTAACCCCATAAAAAGAAATAAGAGGTGAAGCTTTTTGAAAGTGAAATGATTTGATCATATCGAAATGGGACCCACTGTAAATTATAAGAATTTCATGTTTATACTCAAAGCCATTTCCATATTAGAATACACCTTGTCTCAGAAAATGCAATGAAATCCTAAAGTGATTGCCCCAAAGATCAAGTACTCAAAGATGGGTTTTTTTGGGAGGCAGATGTCAACCACATGACTACTGGGGATTCCTGGTGAATCTGGAGCTGAGAGCAGACCTGTAGCAGTTCTCCTAGTTGACCACATATGTCCACCCAAATGGCTTCTATAGACATAGCTATGGGTGGTGGGTACACATCTGTCTCTATCAAAGCACACTAGTAAAATAAAATTTTTTCAATCCAATTTTGTGTATCTGGTATGGATTGGGAACCATTCAAAATGCTACACAGCATCTTCATCTGCAGGTTTTTTTTTTTTTTTTCTAGCAGAAAGAACAAATTGGTGGGTGGATTTCCTTCTTTTAGAATGCTTCAGCGACAGGTCTCCAGTGCATTTCATTTGATGTTACTAGATCGCATTTCTTCTTCAGTCCAACTTGTGTGAGGAAGTCAGGACAGCTGTTACCAAACAGCTTCCAAATTAATCAGAAGACTGGGTTCCAACTTTGCCATTTCCTGGTGCTCTATCTCCATTCTTCCCAACCTGATCATACGATACGCAGACACAGAACTTTCGTATCACTTACATTCAAAGCTGCAGTAAAGGTGTCTGCCCAGAAAGTCAAAACACAAAGTAACTATGACCAAATTTTTGCTTTTGTTTAGTCACTTAAATTCTACAAACTAATACTCTGTTAGGAATAAGTTTTTCCTTCCCTGTGTAAGTGCCATGTTTGACTGCATTCAACATTAACTTGATTATCAAAAATGGTAGGGCTGGCCATCTAAACAGAAATTTCTTGATTTCCCCCTTCAGAAAGTATTAGGTAGCTTCATTTACATATAATAAAGCTGAATAGAGCTGAAATTCCTCCAGGAACTATTCTGAAAGCTGTTGCTTTCAAACTTTAAGAAATTCATTTTCCAGTTAACTTTGGGGTTATAGCGAAAGAATGTGTCTTGATGATTACTCTGCTTAAATAAGACATCCTCTCCTTTCAGCAGATAGAATTTAAGAGTTAACAGAATGTGAATATCACCATCCACATCATATTACTGAGTAAACAAAAGTGAGTCTGCAATTCATTTTAGTTAAAGGACTCCATTCAAGTTTTTAACTTGAGAAAAATTCTCATTTTCTTCTATGCAATGTCTCAGCATCTCACTCTATTCAGACTAAGACAACTTACTTGTTCCTGTCTGACTAACAGACGTATGTACCTAGCCAGGCAATTAAATATTGCATAAAATCAATGCTAAACGTGAAAAAAAATGCATGTCTTTTATGCTACTAAAAATGTTGATATGTGCCTTTTTTGGTACTGTTCCTGTCAATTATAATCTCAACTTCAGAAAAGCTGAGTTTGTGGCAATCCTTTTAAAGATAAGTCTTTTAAAGATAGCTCAGAAACTGCAAAGAGCAGAAAGGATTGGGTGGTTACTAGGAAATGACTTAGTAAAATCTGTGGGAGGACTAGAGAAGCTAAACAAAGATGCAGACCACTTCCAGCACATCTGGCCTCATTTATAAACTATAGCCATTACACAGGATAAGCAATTGTGAAGCATTGTTAAGACTGTTAAATATTATGAAAACCCTCAGCAGTCTCTCTCCAAAAAAGGAACCAAATCTAAGATGGAAATAGGTGTTTCCATCTTATAATAAAAGAATATAATTTACATGTATATATACAGTATACAATAATAATTTTATGAAGATGTGGAAATTTAAAATAGAGATAATTAGTAATATGGCTTGGAACCACTGAATTTATGGAAAACCAAAACATCTCATACAATCAGCTAATTTACTGCAAGGAAACATCTAATATTCCCCCATGATTTCATTAAGAGCAACTATGCTATCCAAATCTCTGTGGATAAAGTGCTGGTTTTATGTTCCTATTTCTGGAATGCTGGTGAACTACCACCCTTCCAAATATCTGAAAATACTTATTAGTTTGAATGTTCTTTCCCCCTTCTATTACAAGAGTATAGAACCTCTGAGTTATTAATTTCACTTCTAAACAAATATGCTGACATATTGTTCAATTTAGAATAACTAATATAAAGACAAAGAAGTAATTCAACGTTATTACAAGAGAAAATCTAGAAAGAATTCAGAAAGGCAAGCATGACCCTTTGGATTAAAAGAGGCCAGGATCAGTGGATAGCTATGAAAAAGAATCCTGAATCCCTGATTTAGGCCATTCCAAAATGGTAAATTCCAGTGGACTAAAGAGCTAAAGGCAAAAAGCAACATAAAGATTGCAAAATGTTCTAAAAGGAAACTTTTTTTTTTTTTAGTCTAGGTTTTGCTATTTTTGGTGGTGGAACCGCAGGCTCATGTTGTCCGTAGTACCACAGACTCAAGCAATCCCCAGCCTCAGCTTCCCAGGTTGGTATTATAGGTGTAGACCACCACACCCATCTATTTTTTGGGACTAGGTCTTGCTATGTTGCCCCAAGTGGGACTCAAACCACGATCTCTAGCCCCAGCTGCTTCATAGACTGAAGTTTACAGGCACGTGCCACGGTGCCTGACTGGAAACATCTTTTAAACACTGGGTAAATAAATATTTCTGAAACAGGAGACCATAAATTGGAACAACTGATCCAGCACTGATCAACTGGACTACACTAAAATGGACTATCCCTTAGAAGACAGCGGTGAGCAAAAAAAAAAAAAGGCAATCACAGCTTGTACAGTCCAGGCCATATGTTAGGCATCTAATAAAGGTTTCATAACCAAACTATAACTTCAAGTCAAATAACAGCAATAAAATAAAAACCACCCCAAGAGAGAAAAATTGGCAAAATATTTGTTGAATAGGTACTTCACAAAAACATGATGCAAATCACCAATACTGAAAAAGTTTGAGCTCATTAGTGATAAGAAATTGCAATTTAAAGTTAAGGATTATCAGAAGAACCAATATAAAAAAAGACAGTGTGCCCAGGATATAGAGAACAGCAACCCTTGCACAACGCTTTGGGGATGTTAACTGGCACAGTGCCTCTGAGTGTCAGTTGGATGGCATTTGCTTAAGCTGAATATAATCTACCCTATGACCAGCAGCTCCCTTCCTAGGTACACATTCAGCTGCAGTCCAGTACAGACCTTCACCAAACAGCTTTTACAGGAATGTTTTCAGAGCTCTGTACATAATAGTCAAAGCCCAGCAACAGTAAAATGAATTGATAAAATTGTAATCTACCCCCCAGGAAGTATAGTTGGCTGTTGAGTAACATGAATTTGAACTGGAAGGATCCACTTACATCCAGATTTCCTTGTAAATACACAACATACACTTATGGTATGGAAAAGTACAGATCATATAGTACCTCTAGTGCATCTTCAAGATTTTAATAACATTTTTCTTCTCTAGGCTATTTTATTGTATTAGAACAATAAATTTACTTTATTATAATACAATATAAAACACATTTAACATACATACGGAATATATTGACTGTGTATATGCTGTGTATATTATTGCTAAGATGTCCACTCAATGTTTTTGGAGAGTCAAAAGTTGTATGTAGATTTCTAACTACTGAGGAGTTGGGGTAATTAACTTGCATTATTCAAGGCTGAGTTATACAACTCGATTATAGTTATACAATTGTATACAGCTTTACTGCCAAGAACTAGGTTCATACAACAAAATGAATTCCAGAATTATGTTGAATGAAAAATGTTAAGAGGAAGAGCTTATACTGTATGATTCCTTTTATATAAAGTTTTTAAATGGCCAAAGTTTTATATAGTACCAACAAAAAGAAAACCTTTTTAGGTGGGGTTATAGCTAAGGCCTTCTGGGTAGTGTCTTTGGGGTGTTTCAAAATAGGTATTTTCTGGTTTGTGTACATTTCTGTTATGTCTGTCATTTAAAAATACTTTAAGCAAATATTAGATCAATTAGTTGGTGAATGAGGACAGGAAGAAGAGTAGAAGAGGAAATGGAAGAAAAGGAATGTTTAGGTGGATATAATAAATGAAATTACCTAAGTGAACAGACCTTGAAAGTTCTAAGAATAAAGTTTCTAAGCATGCAAGGTAATGCATACTGATTTTTTTAATTTGTGGTAATCTTTTCACAACATATACATAAATCATTATGTTGTATACCTAAAACTAATGCAATGTTATGTCAGTTATATCTCAAAAAAAAAAACATTAAGTGTAATAATAAATGACTGATCTGTCTCAACACTGCCAGACTTTTGGACAAATACGAAATTAAATTACATTTCCAGTTTCCTCTTTAAACACTGAGGAGCTAAAACTATTTTCCTTAGTTACAAAGTTAGGTTTTTTTTTTGAATTTTATGGAACTGAGCAGAAGGGATCTAGCTACCATGTCAGCAGAAAAAAAGTTAATGAGGAAGAGATGGTGGCTTCTGTTATACTGTGATTAACTCCAGATTTTGAAAATGATCTTCAAACCAAGGAGAACGAGGCAAACAAGTCCAAGATTTGGAGGAAACCAATTCAAAACAATTAATTTTCTAGTGAGTGGCTATTGGAATAGAAGCTAATGAGAACATGTGCCAGCTTGTCAAAGCCAAGGCTTCCTAGGGTTTAGCTAACTAAAAAGCCAAGAACGGAAAGCACATAATGAAACTGTTAAGTGAGATCCAAAGAACTCCTCCAAAATTATTAACTCAACGTTAAATCTTCAAACTGATAGGGTGTGCTACTCACCCCCCCCCCATTGTCTCCTGTTTAAGATTGCAGATTTCAAAAACAGATATGCTAAAATGTGAGAATGACCTTAGTTGGAATTTCCCTTCAGGGAGATGAAGGGGGAGGAAGTGAGATGGTCCAGGTGTGGTTCCTGGAAGGTGGGAAATCAGAGTATATAAAGGGTGTGGAAACAAGGAGAGAGGATTTTTATATGGAGGTCAGATAGATTCATGAAGAAGAGAGATTTGAATTCTGATTTGGGTTTGGCCATTTTTTTAAGATGGAGTTGTGAACCATGTGAGCTTGGCCATGTGTGGCCAAGACCTGGGGCTGCCTATGACTGGCCCAGGCTAGCCGCATGTGCGCTTAAGGCAGTTAAGAAGTTTGCAGATTTGAACTCCGTGTGGAGTTTGTTTTGCTGAGTGTGACTTGTGTCTGGTAGAGGCCGTGGGAAAGACAAGCCTGAAAAAAAGTGAACTTGGTTGGGCCCGGTACCATGAAGTTCCTGCTAACTGGAGACGACAAGGAGAAGACAGCATGGAAGACAAGGCGGAGCACGCCAAAGGAGCAGCCAAAGGAAGATGTCTTCAA
This sequence comes from Uropsilus gracilis, assembly GCA_004024945.1. NCBI lineage: Eukaryota > Metazoa > Chordata > Mammalia > Eulipotyphla > Talpidae > Uropsilus > Uropsilus gracilis. The sequence goes on along the minus strand of PVHY01005708.1, from coordinate 35,748 downwards.
ACACGTGGAGAGGAACTCTGGCTGACATTGGTGAGATGATCAGGACTGAGACTGAGGATTTTTGGGCAATCTGGGAAAGGACTTTGGACAATGCTGAGAAAGGTTTGGACAATGTTAAAGTAATCAGAGTTTTTCTTACATTTTTTTTGTAGTTATTAAGATAATTAGAAAATCACTTTGTTAGAAATAAATTAGTCTGCACTGATAGTCTTGCACTGATTTGGTGTTTTGGTTGAGAAGGTTGGGGATGGTGGAAAGAACCGACAAGAGTTTAAACTGTGTTTTAAAGTTTTATCCTGCTTCGTAAAGAGAAGCAGGCAGAACTGTGTTCCAAGTTAAAGTCAAAGTCTTCATAATACCTGATTACAAAACGAACAATGAAAACTCACAGCTGTTTCCCTCACCCAGAGGAAAAAAAGCAAAATTCTTCTTCCTTCTCTTCCCTTCTACCTGTTCTGCACCCAATAGTTCTAATGAATTTGAGGGAAGCAATTTTAATGGAAAAGTAATGCCTACCTTAAAAACAAAGGTCTGTCGACAGGCACTCTGTTAAGAACTGAATAGACACTTCAAAGAATTTGTTAAATCCTTCCCCAGCAACATACCCATTTTACAAAGAGTGTTTGCTAGTTGAATATTTTCATACTTAAATACTTTACCCATTATATGAAAAACAGCATATAAGAAAAAAGAATGCTGTTCTCTTAACTATAGTTAGTCTGAAAGTATCTAAAAACCATGCACTGATTATCATAATTACACTCAATTACATGAACTTGAGAGTTCTCACTCTACCTATTAACTGAAATGGCACAATAATGGTTTATTCCTGAAGACTGAGAGTGTGTTCATGGTTCTCAGAACTCTGAGCCCTGGGCCTTGGCCATTATAAATACACCCATAACCTCTGGGGATATAAGCAAAGGTACTGTATACATCCACTAAGATATAGCAAGAGTTGAAGATCTTATATCTGGAGTACCGGGTCCAAGATGCTACCCCAAGAATGTGAAATATAGTCTATTAGTAACTACTGGTAAAACAGTAGCCCTATCAACCACACGGCATACTTGGCAACAATCAAAGTTTGATTTTTGGTTCTTATTACTGGTTTTTTACAAGAACAACACACCTGTTAGTCTAGACCTACAAGTCACTCGTAGGGCTGGGGAACCAAGTGTTATCTACAGAATTCTGGAATGCGACCATACATTAATTTCCATTGCTGCAATGGCAGAAACTCAAGGATTAAGTATCAGTCAGGGCACTGAGAGAGTGGGTGGGCATTGGCAGTTCCAGACAGTGTTGTGTGTAGCTAGAGAAGTTCTAGACTTCTCACAACTGGGTTTGCCTCAGAATCGCCAGCTGGAAGACCTGTTAGGACAAACAGTTGGCCACTATAGAGGCTCTAGTACATTTTCTCAGTTCTTAAAATGTGCTAAGTCTGGTCACTTGGAGATTTCTTTGGTGTCCATTTTCAAAGTCTATGCTGGAAGTTCTGACTCAGTTGGTAAAGATATGGTCCAGGAACCTAATTTTTTTTTCTTTTTTTAAAAAAAGCTTTCCTAGTGGTCTTGACCAGGGTTGATTCAGGAACATTTTTGGAAACATTGCCCTATCAAATTTCCCTGGTTGCTGGTGGCTCTCCCCTAGTTTCTAGAAGTACTCCCAACAAGAATCCAGTCTAGATTCCTCTGAGTGGTATCAACTCTAAACTCGGAATTTAGAATCAGAGTTTAATACATTAATTTCTAAGTTCCAAGGTTGCTTAAATAATTGCTCTTGGCAACTACATTTTTCTTAATCTCTAACTTTCTCCCTATGAAAAAAGAGGCACCACTACACACATTCACAGCAGTAGGAAGTCTATTTCAATTATTGTTCAACTACATGCTCCCACTGTCAGTTCAGTATAAGGAACACTAGAGGTAAACTGCATATACAAAGCTTTTCCACTAAACTCAGAAAACCTTTTCTACTAAGCAAAGTCATAAGCAAAGTCACTTACCTAATAGGAATTTCATGAGCAGAAATTGTTGAAGATGCAGTGATTAGTCCCTAAGTGATGGATGTACATGCAAAAATATTCTCACCTAACACAGCTCTGTTGAGTATTTTTTAAAATCTACCATGAAGTTTTAAATTAAATGGTTTCTAAACTGGTTAGTAACTGTGGAAATGTATTATTGCCAACTGCTATCATTTTTATGACAATCTGCAAGTAAGATATCTGGGAAAATTTAACAAATAAACCCAAATAAGATTGGTCCTCTCCATTCAGGACTTAAACTTCCATTCAGAAAACCCAATGAGGCTCAGTAGGGCATGCACTACATGCAGTACCTCCACATAGAGGAAGGCCATGTCACTGTGAAAGAAACAAAGCACTTCATGGCACTCTGCCAAGTGAAAGGCAAAAGCACATCTACAATATGCTAGACTTCTGTTCACTAAATCAGGAGGAATCTGTATTTTTATTACAACTGCAAGCAAACATAGGACGCAGTGCTAACGCAACTAAAAACAGTAGCTAACTTGGGAGTTGGGAACTTGATGAAGAATTTCAATTGTCAAAGAACTTTAATTGTGTAACTTTTACGGTATTTGTACTTTGAACAATGTGAATGGTACATGTGCCTTGTTAAAACACCTTTTCATTCCAAATTTCTACTTACCCATTTCAGGATTCATCAAACAATCACTTTAGATACAATGTTGGAGTGAAAGCAAGTGTCTATAACCTCTCTCTGCACCAAAAACACCACAAAAACTTCTGAGATTTCTTTATGGACGCAATAGTTCTTAAGAACAAAATTAAAAGAAAATCACCAGAAAATATTTTCAATGAATGTTTCTGGTTTATAAAAGATAAGTGAAATTCAATTACACAGAGAACAATAATGTTTGGATTGTAAAGTCTTTCTGTGTGACAATACATATGACATCAGAAAATAGTTTCAAATACAAAAATACAGTTGTGATTCAGTAAATGGCACCAAATTAGAACAGTTTTATTATTTAACATACCAATGTATATACATTATCCTCTCACATAAGAAACAATTTGATTCCAAAGTTTAAAATGTAGTTTCCAAAATGAATCCTTATTGTAAATTTGAAAAAAAGTACTACAAATTAACAAATCTAATTTGGATCCTTGACTAAAATATGCACCCTGTACCAATCACCTCTCATACAAAGGCTTATTATAAATAAAGCTCTTGAAAAGATCTTAAATGTCTATTGCACATTGGACAGAATGCCTGCCATCAAATGCATGCCCTCGACTGTATTAGTTATTTAAAATGTTTTCTCAAATTTGAGTGAAAACAACATTGTGCAGATATTAGTGTAACTTGGATCAAATCTGATATTTACCAGATACACGAAAATACAGTCTATGGACTGCTTCTGTCACTTTTTTCAAAAGAAAAATGACGGTTATTGTTAGAAGCAATTGTAAGCCATCTGAAAAACATCAAAAGTCCTATTCAGATGTCAAATTTCTCTTTTCTAGTGGAAACCATATGGAGAGGCATTTTAGCCAGCCATACAGTTGACTTCCTAGGACCAGCCCTTCTGAAGTATATACTGTTGAAGATCACACTACAGTGTTCCTAATTTGTCCATCATTGATAGCTAGTGGTCTCAACATTTTCAAACTGTTTTAGCCCTAGTGCAGCCAGCATTAACCAGCCAGAATTCAATGGCCCTAAAAACAAAACTAGGTTTTTAAACCAGCTAGTATAGTGCCTACCACATAACAGGCGCTCAATAAATATTTGATGAATGAATGTACTATCTTTTAAGACCTCTTCCTAATTTAGATGTATTAATGATTGATGAGTAATATGTTGATTTAGGGTACACAGCTCTAACATGATGACTAAACAAAGAACACATATGACATGGCAGAGACAATGTTAGTTTCTACAAGCCTGTCCCAGGGACACAACATGTACTTTCAGGGTTAAAACTATTTTAATAATAAAAATGAATTAGTCAAATATTTTTATTTTGCCAAAGGGCTCTAATAATATTAGTCTTTGGCAATCCCCAAACAATGAATCCCAAATAAAACAAAAGCAAATTGCACTATGACAAAGAAACAAGTCCGTGAAAGCAGAAAGAAGAGGGGCCAGTTAGGGAACAGCAACCTCAAGGAGACGGTTGTTTTTTCGTTTGCAGGTTGGGACGCTCCCATTTTTCTGGTTGCCCTGAATAAACTTCACACATACTTTGTCCTGTCTGAACTGCACCAGGAACCTAGGAAAAAAGAGTAAAATAAATTCAAGAAAGTACACAGAGAACAGCATGATTACACCTACACTAGTTTTTGTTTCTTTTTTTTCTTGCTATTTTTGCCTGTGGAACCGCAGGCTCTCGTTGCCTGGAGTACCACAAACTCAAGCAACCCCCAGCCTCAGTTTCCCAGGTAGCTGGGATTACAGACGCACGCCACCACGCCCAGCTATTTTTTTTTTGAACTAGGTCTCGCTACGGGTCCCAGGCAGGACTCGAACCGTGATCCCTAGCCCCGGCTGCTTCATAGGCTGAAGCTTACAGGCACGAGCCACCCTTCCCAGCTTAGTTTTTGTTTCTATTGGCTATTTGATTTTGTAAGGATCACTGCTTCCAGCTGCACTTCCTACCCTGGTGTTAGCTCACCAGCTATTATCCAATATGTCATTCCTGCTAGTTATTATTGAGCCTTAAGTAAACTGAAGTTCACTGACTCATCTTATTCCAACAAGGTAAGAGGGGCTAAAAATAATGTCTATCTATTAAATGCTAAGGTCAATATGCTATTTTCCCATAGCACAGCAAAAAATATAAACTGAAGAGGAGTTTCTGTTGAATTGCCAACAAAACTAATACAAAGAATCTCAGAAAAGGGGTGCAGAGACCCTCCCTTCTTATTTCCAAATGTTATTCACATACCTCCTACATAACTTTGATGATAGCTGCACACCACACTGCTAGTCATTTCTAGCCTAAATAATTTCTAGCCTAAATAATTTCAAAGGATCTGTGTCCAAGAGAATAATATAATCACAAGTTTAATCTGCCATTTATCTTTCAGCTATAACATGGTATTTTAAATTCTGTACACCTGAAGTCACCTCTTATCTACCAAGGGAACAGGTGGAAATCCATGTTCTAGCTTATCTTTTCACAGACCATCAAAAGGTTGAGTGTCCACAGGATTACTCATCACCCCTTCCTATGGCAAACATCTTTCTGGTCGCCCCCTGGCTGGGCGCTGTGAGGGATACCAGATACATAAAATGAAGCCCCTGGCAGTACGCCTGAGGCATGAAAGTGGCACAGTTGGATCAGGACCCACCTTTTTTCACCTTAAAGCCGGTGCCCCTTTCACTCCACTATCAGAATCAGTATACTATTACCAGATTTTCAGTATGTTTTTCAGGGAACAGGTTTTCTGGGTTACTGGGATAACTGAGTCATTCTAAGAACAAGGCTTCCTGGACTGCCAAGGCAGGGGTAGAGGTTGCCAAGCAGGGTTATACCAGCTCTTTCTTTTTTAGGAAATCAACCAGTAACTAGGACCAGAGAGGGAAACGTGCAAAGAAGTGGTTTATGATGCTACTAAATGTTTGTTTCTTCACAAGGCCATACTGTCAGTCTTCACTTAGACCAGCATTTTACCGAAAACTTACTATTCAGAACATCCCATGTCTCTCAAGGACAAGAGTCACTGCCACCCAGAATCAAACTGTTCCTATTCAATCACATCTGTGATCTTATGCCTTAAACACAAACCACAAGGGCCACTGCCAGATGCTGTGGTTGCCAATTTTTGGGAAACTTAGCACAGGCTACCCTTTCAAAAAAAAAAAGAGCCGCTCAACCCTCAAGTGGGTTATACTCTACAACAAGACTACAGAGCCTCTGGGAAGTGCTACTACAATGAAGTAAGATTCTGACTTCCTCCATAGAACAATTTTTCTACCACACGTCATTATTAAATCCTGCAGAGGCAGTGTTCTTAGAATACCAGTTTGGAAAATGTTTAAATGTAGCAATCTTCTGTGGTCTAGGGGTTGGTGTGATTTTTTTTCTCTCTTTAAATGGAGGTGGTCAGCTTCTCCACCCATTTTACCAAGTAGCTTCTGCATCTGGAATACATAGAATCTTCCCATGATGGAATCCAGCACCTCAAGCTACTAAAGATATCACTGAGAGGGTGCTAAAAGTTCTAGTAGACCCTGACAGCTAAAACCTTAACTAATTGTAACCCGCTGGCCATTATCTTCTTGTTGCATTTTTAAAAATACACTTTAATTAACGAGAAAGGACTCAAAACAAAAAAGCTATTTTAGTCCCAACTGCAATTTCCAAAGTGAAGTCTACATAAGGTCCAATCCCCCACCCATCTAAACACCATTCTTAGTGAACAGGGAGAACAGAAATGAGCCTACGGCTATGTAAATTGCAACAGATCAAAGAGAGCTTGCTTATAAAGGGACAGATGGGTATGAATTTACTTTAGCAAGGCTTAGAAGGACTCAGATAGGCTAACAAAAATCTTAATTAGAAAATAAAATCATTGGTAATGGAAACTTTTAGTATAGATGGTATATGCAAATTTTTACTCAGCAGAGTAACCCAAATTCATTAGAATAATGGTTAATCAATAGATTTAATAAAATGGGGGGATGGTCCATGCTGGATGCAAACAATCAACCTCTATAATTAGTGCCCTAGATGAGGTTTAAAAAAAAAAAAAGCTAACCCGGGCATGGTGGCTCGCGCCTGTAAGCTTCAGCCTATGAAGTGGCTGGGGCTAGGGATAGCAGTTCGAGTCCTGCTTGGGGCAACACAGTGAGACCTAGTCCCAAAAAACATCTGGGCATGGTGGTGTGCACCTGTAATCCAGCTACCTGGGAAGCTGAGGTTGGGGATCGGATCAGCAACGTTAGCCTGCAGTTCCACCGGCAAAAATGTGAGACCTAGTCTCAAAAAAAAGAAAAAAAAAGCTAATTCTGAATTTATAGCAGGCTCAGCAGTCGGTAAACCTTCTCAACATGGAATGCTTATTCTACAACTAGCTATATATATATGTATGTATGTATATATATATATATGTGTGTGTGTGTGTGTGTGTGTGTGTGTGTGTGTGAAAATGTCATCTCAGATATAACACACTGAAAACAGAATTCTTGATCTTACCTCAAACCAACTACCCTTAAACTCCTTTTCTTTAGTGTCATCTACTGCAGTAAATGGTACCAACATTTGGACTGAGGCCCCAAATCTAGCACTCACTCTGTTAATAATTTCTCTTGTTTTCCTTCAAATTACCTTCAGCATCTGCCTACTTCTTACTCCATCTTACACCTTAGCTGTATAATCCTTACTGTATAATCCTGTTTTCTCTACTTCTACTCTTGACTCTAGCCATTTTCCACACTGTAAGTACTTATTTCAAATCAAAGTCATATAGCTTACTGACTATTTTATCTGTGCATATGTTGCTCTGCTATGAGGATGACCAGTGCATCAACAGGGACTTGATTAGTGTCCTTCACTGCCCAGTCATCATGTAGAATAAATACCAGATGCATACTTGCTACTTAGGAAGTAATGACTGTATAAATAACTGAGGTCCAGCTAAACAAAAAAGCTGAAAATGAAAAGGTATATTCAAATATACTCATAAACATACTCATCAGAAATTTCAATATTGAGCTTCTGTTTGGTTTGGCTGAGAGTTGTCCGATATAGCTTGGTGGCCATTTCAATCAGGTGATCACTGCTGAAGAGAAAGTCTCCTTTACTAGCTGCTTCAGAGCCCTGAAAGGACAAACCAAGGGTCAGACTATGACAATGAAGGCCAGCTTAGGAGGTGACTGTAGTTTGGCTGGCTGAAAATACATTTATAGTAGCCTTAAACATATCAGACACCAAGTTCAGTCTCCCAAATAGCTGCTAATGACAGAAGCAGTATTTCTTCCAATGTGCTCAGAGCACCTTGGTAAGGTCACCTAGCCCCATGTCCCCCAAAGGTGGTCAATGCACCATAAGCACAGCAGCCTCACCCAGGAGCCTGCTAGAAAAGCAGGATGGTAGATGCTCCCAGCTTAGGAGGACTCTGCAGCATTACCCCCGGGTCGTGTATCATACAGTCAGGTTCAAGAAGCACTACCCTAACCTGAACCTCATTCAGAAAGAGCTGTTTAAAAACTCCTCTATGACTTGGTTAGGAACAGTAAGAAAAACAACATTTTCAACAAATATCTCAAGGCAGTGACTCTCAATCTAAGTGCACAAGGGGAGCTTTCAAAAGACAGGATGTTGATACCCCCTTCCAAAAAATGTGATTTGACTGAAATGGGTAAGGTTTGGACATCACATCATTTTAACACATGATCAACACATGACAATGCATGAGAAACACTGTTCTAGCATGTGAATGGTTCCCTTTAGGCTAAGATGCCCGGAGGGGTAGCAGGCTAAACTCAGTGTGGGGGATTTTTGTAAGCTTAGAAACAGTTTAGTTAGGGGCACTATCAATTAGATGTAGGACCCTAAATACTGTTTGGCAGTGCCTGTTTACTCAGTGACAGGATCTGTGCTAGTAACACTTTAAATAGCATCTCATTTATTAATTGTAAAATGCTATGAAATATGTGTTAGGATTATATCCTTTTTGAAGAGAAGAAAAACTAGGTAGATATGTGATGGTTAAGATTTATCTAAGTTAGCAAAACCAACTGCAAAGGCTGCATTCATTATTAACTACTCAAGCCAGGAGGTCCTGGTTAAGCAAAACCCCAGAGCAATGAAAAACCTCTAGGTCAAAATTATTAGACAGAGATTTTACCGTTGTTGCAGTAATTAACCCCCCTCCATATTAAATATCAACAAGAAGGTATCTGCTCAACGTCAGTATATTGCAGAAGTACCAGGAGGAGGCCTCATTAGATTATCTTAATATTTCCCTATGTTGGTTTCAAAATAGCACACTTCTCAGTGCCTGCAAACAAAAGCTCCTCACTGATGTTAGAATTTAAGTGAATAGGGATTAATCTTACTCAATTACTGAAATACAAGACTGAGATTTATTTTATAATAAATATAATCAAAACGTGCATATTAATAAGAAAGGTATGTATGCTCCTAGTAACTGTACTCTTAAGATGTAGAAATTTTTTATTCAGTGGCTGAGAGATTGAACACATACAGCAAAGTCCACAAGGGAAGCTTTACCTCTTTGAGGTGGATGGCAAAGAAACCATCATTCTGTGAACTCATGGACACTTTGGTGACATCCACCAGGGGAACCTCTGACTTGATCTGTCCAGATTTTTGATCCGCAAGGAGGAGGTTATTATTTGTTAAGAGGAAAATCCTGGATGTACTCTGGAACAAAACAAGATGCAAAACCAATAATCAAACATGCCCAAAAATGCTCATGAATTTAATGCATAAATTATTTGCAGAAATGCACATTTTATTCCAACAGTTTTCAGTACGCATATGCCTCGATAAAGTGGTAACACACTAAAAAGTAAAGGTTATACGTTTTAATTCATAAAAGTTTCAAAGAACAAGCAAAATTCCACCTAAGCTTAAGCATAAGGTAAAACAGTTCTCTGACAGCAACTTTGCTGATAATGTACAATGCAAATTTTAACATTCAGGAAACTAAAGATCACTGTTAAGCATTTTTTATAGGATCTTAAGAGTTAGCATTTATGGCTTACTCTAAGCCAAACTATATAGCACTCAACAATTCAACCTTCTCTGCCTATGACCATGCAAATGCCTCTCATTTTCCTTTTCTTTTAAAATGTAAAAAAAAAAAAAAGGTAGCATTTTTACCTTCCCATTAGCACGATTAATTTTGTTCACAACTTCAGCAATGATAATTTTTTCTTCAATGGCATCTTTTAGTTTTTTATACTTAGGATTCTTGTTGATTTCCAGATAAGCCCCTTGGAATGGCTGCCCAACACTAAATGAAAGAATTCCCTGTCATTAGTAAAGTTTTTGAACAGAAACACTATTGGAAAACAAGTAAGTTAACTCTAAGAATATCTGATAATTTCTTAACAAGTGCATTTATTTGGTATATTTCATACATTATACTTACAACTGTCGTAAAAAACAGCTGGAAATGGAAACTTAAACCTACTGAAAATGATTTTCTTTTTTTTGAGACTAGGTCTCATTTTGTTGCCTGGTTTTCACAGACTCAAGTAATTCCCATCCTCAGCTTCCCAGGTAGCTGGGACTACAGGTGTTCACCACCATGCCCAGCTATTTTTTGAGACTATTTTTTGGGTCCCTGTATGTTGCCATGGGTGGGTCTCGAACCCGCGGTCTCAGGTGATTCCTAGTCTTGGCCTTGCTTTGTAGGCTGTGATTAAAGGCATACACCATGCCCAGCCCTTGAAAACATATTTTGTTATGTAAAATTAACTGCTGCTCACTGGATTTACGAATGCCTTTAAATAATGTGTGGCAAAGGAGAAAAAGAGCACAAATCATTACCATCACTTGCTCCAAGGAAAAATTTCATTTTCTGCAGAGTAGGAAAATCAATAGATTTTCTGGGGAAGCATAGGTTCAGAGCACATGCTTTAAAAGAAAACTCTAAAGCACTCAACATCACATGTTAACTCTGGCTCTGAATAGCAAATACAAAAAAAAAAAAAAATCAAGTCTCTCCTCCTTGGCTTTGTCCCTAATTGAACACAAGTGGTTAAAGTAAACATGCAGAATCAGAGCCAGTTTTTTTCAAACAACTTTTAAGAGGCATAACTATGCACACAGCACGAAGGTGTCATTTCCCTAAAGACTTATGGGGGTGATCCACTCAACGTGGCTTCTTCAAAGACAGTAAGAGAAAACGGCAGCTTCACTTTGAGTTAGAAAGTTCTGGCAATTTGCAAATACAACTTTAAATGCTCATATTGTGGGTGGAAGATCAGGGAAGAAAAATCCATGTAGGTGGTCAATGTTTCACAGCTCTCAGGATCTGAAAGGCCAATACCCATGGCAGGCTGCAACTTCGCTCAGAGTGGGTGGGAATTTATTCCACCTCTCTCAATGCTGGAGGATGGGCACACACCATCTCTGCAAACTGATAAGACTAAAAAAGGATTTGGCTATATGAACACTTGGGGGTAAGGGGGTTGTAGTCAAACATGTAATAAAAAGTGCTGAAAGCTTTCGAGTCTGTCTTGAAAAATGTGTTTTCCCCCCCTAGTTTCTGAAGACTAGCCTACAGGGAATATTCATTAAGATTATTCTATAACTTAAAAATATATAATGCTGAGTAAAATTAGTTGCTAAAGAAAGCCTATAGGCAACTTTCCTGTTTGAACAGGCTTTATCGAGCCTGCTCAAACACTTTGGACTGAGATGTTGTGTTTGACTTAGGGAAGTCTACTCCACTTTAAGCTGCCAACACAGCTGAATGAAGAAACAATATTATTTAAATATTTAAAGCAAATCAATCTGGTAATTTATGTTCACTTAATCCTTTAAAAGAAGTTTTCAAGCGTGTAAAGACAGAATATAAACGTAACTTAAATAATATATGTGAACACATATATTATTTGTTTAATATGTTTTTATTTCCAGGCCATTTTTGGGAAAGAAATTAAAAGTTGTTATAGCTTTGGCTTGAAACTGTACAATCTACTTTTGTATAAACACTAGATGAAAAATAGGATTAGGAGTTCTGGGGGCAAATGATGATTTGGGGGGATGAAAGAATACTTGCACAGGCAGTTTTCAACAAGAGCTTGAAGAGACAACCATGTACTTGGCGCTGTGTTTTTAATGAGACTTAAGTATCTACAAAAAGGAACAGCACTTGCTGTCACGGTCACTGAAGTTACGCCCAAGGAGGTGGTAAAGCAAAGATCACTGAAGACCACTGCTTATGCAACACCTCCCTGCTCTCCTGCTTCACTTTCAGCTAATCTTACAAAAGAATTTCTAACCTGGCTTGTTAGAGTAGGGAGAGTGGAACGGTGATTACAATATACTGTCAACAGAAATCGGGCTAGTTTCTGAAAACTGTCAGGAGTTTACAGTGATGATTTATCCTAATAGCCTATGCAATTTTTACTTTAAAGGAAGGCTTCTAATTGTTTAGTGAATTATGTGAGCTTATGCCAAGAGTAAAACCAACAAATGTAATGCTATTCCATTTAAGTATGTTATGGAAGCAATTGCTCAAATGTGTTTACATGGGATCATATATCACTGACACAAAATAATTCATAAAGTGAAACATCTTTCCTGTGTTCCTGAAGTTAATGTCCCCTAGGGACAAGCATATACATATCTGAGATAAAATTAAAACTCTGGCTTCTATGGCAAAGACAAGTCATATTACCTAGATGGGTATAACGCCTTCTTGTCTTTAAAAAGCTCACTGGCTTCCAGCTTCTCTTCATAAATAAGTTTCCGCTGGTCTGTGAATTGGTCCCTGTATTTTTTACACTGTGAGACATAAAAAGGGGAAAAATGAAGTCACTGAGATGAATAAATCATTACTCTTCATATGTTAACAGCAGCAAGAAGATGTGAATGTATAAGCAATATTTATTTGGGAAGTCAAAAGCATTTTTTCTCTGTGGATTTTAAAAGGTTAAGCTTGGAAAACGATGGAAAACTATTTCATCCTATGGAACTTGGGGTGCTTCTTCAAATGGGCCCTGTTGCGAGGTTGCTCCTTCACTGTGATGTTGGTGACTACACCCTCGTTAGTCCCAAGGCTGCCACACTTTAGAGATTCACAATAAGATGGACATTGGACATCACAGCTCAGCTCAAATTTACACATGCACACATTATTAGTGGACACAAAAGTGTCACAAAACAATACTCATGCTTCCTACATGTAGATGCCATTATTTCCTATTTAAATTTCATTTTTAAATGTTGGTAGTGGGAATCTACCCAAAGGAAACAAAAACACTAATTCAAAAGGACACTTGCATGTTTATCGCAATGCTATTTACAATTGCCAGGACATGGAAACAACCCAAATGCCCCCAGAATGATGAATGGTTGAAAAAGCTGTGGTATATTATTCATCAATGGAATATTATTCATCAATCAAAGAAGACATACTTGTGTCATTTGCAGCAACATGGATGGAGCCAGAAGGAATCATGTTAGTGGAAATAAGTCAGAAAGAAATAGAGAAATATGGAATGGTCTCATTTATATGAGGGATATAGGGAAAACAAACGAACAGATAAGAAAATTTAAATGCACCAACAGAATTGAAGCAGAGAACAAGAGAGAGGGAGGAGAGTGTTTGACAAGTGGAGTGTTTGACAAGTGTCACATAAAAGTGAATGTGTAAAATGTGTAAGATCGGGGGAGGGGGAGGGCACAAGAAATTAAGGTGTTTGATGGTGATAAGGTGGTGGGAGAACACCGGGGTAGACAATGACGTGAAAAGTATACACACATACACACACACACACACACACATATATACATACACACATATACATGTATAATCAAATTAAAAAATAAAAATCATATTGAAGAAAATAAAAAAATAAAAGTGCTGACAGTAATCTACTAAAATTGTATCATGACCCTCAAAAGTGCTATGAGCTACAATTTGAAAATTGTGGCTCCAAATCCCCTACGACCATTTGGCAAGGTGAGCATGTGAACAATAAGAATGCCCCCCTTCCACTAATTCTGAGATTGCATCGAAAGGGGATGGGGGTAGCAGGAGGGAGAGGTTTCAAATGTGTTTTCCATGAGCTCCCCAGGAAACCTACTTACAGGTATTGCAGAGAACCACCCACACAACTGCAGCGTTAACGCTGCTGCCTACTCTCCTTCCAGGAATAAAAGCATACCTTCATTCTCCACCCTCCCTTCCCCCCACCAAGGGAGACATGGGTGAGATTCAGGAGCTAGAGGAGGGAGGAGGGGCAGAGTAGACCAGGGGAGAAGCAACTCACCATCATTATCCTTAAGGTATCATTATGGCGGACTCAAAAGGGCATATAACATTTAGAGCATCAGAGAAATCTCACCAAACTGATTCATTTAAAGTTAGTGAACAAAACTCAAAATCCAATTCCATATGCTGTGCTGATACTATTAATCAATGATAATATGATTCTGTAGATTCTGGGCAGGAACAAGCCCACAGTGCTGGATAGGAAAGCTTCCTGGAAGCCAGGAACAGTACAAGCAAGGTAGACATCAAGAATCAATCTTGACTTAGTAAATACAAACTTTCCAAGCTAATATTGTTATATTTGATGCTTACATATTAGTAGTATTTTTATATATATATATCGACCTGAATCACTGAAATGAAGTTAAAGTCTACATAAGTACCCCTGTACCCCACGCTGGGCAATACCTACATGAAATGCTATACTCCGTATAAAATATAAGGAAATAATAAAATTAAATTTCAGTGTCCCTTTAATTCAGGTAGAAGGGAATGTTAATTTCTCTAATATCTTTCAGGAGATCTTAAAGCTTCTTTCTACCAAAATGCATGTTCACATATATGTCTGGGTATGTAATCAGTAAATCTGAGAAAGTAAACTCACATGATTGGCACAATCATGCTGTTTTCAGATATTCAAACTTACTATGCTGTTTTCAGATATTCAAACTTTATTATTTCCATCTCCTGTAATATTCCTGCTGACAAACAACAGTAGCTAATGAGCTGAACCTTGAACTACTTGAAAGGAACTGGAATCTGGAAAGGAAAGATGATGTGTCCAGGCGCTTCCTTTCCAAACTGTGATGAGAGTGGGCCATTCGGGACACCTGGCTGTGTGTTTCTCCCAGGACACCACGGATGGTGCATGCGTTAAAAATACCAAAATCTCACATAATTCTCCTCCAGGCTAGAGGAAGAAGTGGTAAAATTTCACTTTAATGTGACACTTGTCAAACACTCCAAATACATAAAATCTCCAAAATAATGAAGTAAGACATTCATTACCCTCCACAAGTGGAAAATCCTTTTCAGCTCTTTGTGAGTAGAGTCCAAAAATAGGTACGGTCTCGGAGGCCAATTTTTGTCTATCGGAGACAAGGAAGGCATCTTATTTTTCATTTCCAAGAAGTATTTTTGTACCTGTGTTGGATTTGACAGAAAATACCATGTGAGTAATATAACCAGCAAAGACAGTGAGGCATCAATCATGATTAAACAAAGCTGTTTTTTAGTGGGATTTAACAAGTTTCAGCCCTTAACTTTGTAATTCATCTGGAAAGTCTATTCCACTTCCAGTATTTTTTTTTTTTTAGACTAGGTCTCACTATTTTTGCCCGTGGAACCGCAGGCTCTCGTTGCCCAGGGTACCATAGACTCAAGCAATCCCCAGCCTCAGCTTCCCAGGTAGGTAGGATTACAGGCACGTGCCACCACGCCCAGCTATTTTTTTTGGAACTAGGTCTCATTACAGGCCCCAGGCGGGACTCGAACCATGATCCCTAGCCCTGGCCGCTTCATAGGCTGAAGCTTACAGGCATGAGCCACCGTGCCCGGCTCCACTCCCAGTATTGGTGGGGGAAATCTGAGATCCATCAGATGGTGAAAAGAAACTAACACTAAATTATCACTATTACTAATATGCGTGAATTCCAGATACCCAGGCCATTTAATAGTTAAAGTCACATGTGGCTATTTATATTTAAATCTTAAGTCACTAATTTTTTTTTTCATTTCAGTTCTTTAGTCCTTTTAGCTGTATTTCAAGTGCTCAACAGTTGCCAGCAGTTAGTGACTGCCCAGTGGTGTAGCAAAGCTATCAACACTTCCATCACTGTGGTTGAGCTATTGGTCAGACTACTCCTGAGCGCTTGAGAGAGGCCGGGTACCACAAGCGCTTTGTAACCTCAGTCCACTCCAGCCCTTACAGCAACTCTGTGAGTTTTTTATTATTATTCCCAGGTACAGGTAATAAAATGAGGTAAGTAACTTGCGTCACAAATCTCTAAGTTTAGGACAAGCTGCCTCCAGAGTTTGCACTGCACCACTATACATATTTCTCTGAAAAAGAGGAGGACTTCAGAATCCACCCTGCCGAGTGGCACAGCTTCCACTTTCCTTCACCCCATCTATTCACTAATCTGCTTGCCAGCCTCATCCTGCAGCAGCTCCTTGCAGTTTAGTGGACTCTGGCATTACCCCCAAATCTCTTTGCTGAAATTCAACTGCTATGGGATCAGAGCAGGAGACAGGGCCTTTGGAAGGTGACTAGATTTCCAAGAGGGCAGAACTCCCTGATGGAATTAGTGCTTTAATAAAAAGAGATAGGAGAGAGATTGCTTGTCTTTCTCTCCTTCCCACGAGGACAATCAGGAGTCAGTCCTCACCAGAACCATGAGAAATATTTATTGTTGAAGCCACATCATTGATAATATTTTTGTTAGAGTGGACTGAACTAGATGAAGGATTTTTTGGATTCAGTTTCCCCAAAGTATGCTTTGTCAAATCAGAACATTCTGTGAATCAATCATAGGTGGGTCACTAAGAATTCTCCAGCATGACTCTACTTGAATTTGAAAGGAGATGACAAAAAAAGATCAGTACTTCTAGCCGAGCACGGTGGCACGTGCCTGTAAGCAACGACCTATGAAGTCACGGCCGGGACTGGGGATCACAGTTTGAGACCCACCCAGAGCAACATAGTAAGACCTAGTCCCCAAAAAATAACTGGGTGTGGGGCGTATGCCTGTCATCCCAGCTACCTGGGAAGTTGAGGCTGGGGAGTGCTTGATTCTATGGTACCATGAGTAACAGGCAAAAATAGCAAAACCTAGTCTCAAAAAAAAAAAAAATATCACTACTCTCAGTGTCACTTATGGACTTGTTAGCAAAGATATATCATATACCACTTAGCTGATGCTACTAATAACTAGTTAATACAATAATGTTAATTACTCACACGTAATGTATAAACTTACAATTCTCTGAAGTGTAAATTCATAAATTTTCTTCCCAGCATTGGCTCTGAAGAATTTCCTGTACTCCCTACGTACCTTTAAAAAGAAGTAGCAGAATACAGTGGTTACTATGTGGCTGGCAGTTGCCCATATCACACTTCCATCAAAAATGACAAGAGGTGGAACAAGTATATTTATAAGTACCTTTCTTGAGTCAGTAATATAACTGGCATATTCAGAAAGTGCATTTTAAATTGAAGAAAAGAAATTAAGAGATGCAATACTAACACTGGAAAGTCTTGATGTTTTAAATCCTCTTAACTATTCTTTAAAGAACCTGGTGATTTGATGAGAAACATTTTACAGGCAGAGCTGCACATTCATCACAAATCAAAATACATTTCAGAGAAAATTATGTAAGGCAATTTTGTCTTTAAATTGTTCTTAAAAGGCAAAAAGTGTCTGAAGAACTATAGCATAGTTCTGTGAGAACTGGGTCTGAAGACAGGACTTTTACTACTGCTCACAGAGCACTGAATGTGGCTAAAAATAGAAATTATGAAGCTTCTGAACTACCCTCCTCTTCCATCTAATTACAACAGTTCCTTTCTCATCCCTACTCCCACCAGCCTTTCTACTTAAAACTATGACACTGCATTGAGATTATTATATTATAGGTGTAGTTTACATATTTCTTTCTTGCTGCATTGTCAAATATACTTTATATACTAATGTCTAACAAATAAAATAGCTACATGAGGTGTTTGCTAAATACATAAATGAGCTAAAATTTGAAATGGAAGGAAAATTTTTAAGTATTATCATCCAGCTGTAAATGGGAGTTCGAATGTAGCAAAATCTGAGTTTATTTGAACCACTCAGACATGATGTCCCTTTTCCTATGCTCCTGATTTTTCTGGGTTTAACTGCCTATAGTCAACATATTTCTACAGCAGGGGTTGTGAGCCAGCAACCAATGAACCAAACTCAGTTTGTAGACAAATACTTCATATGACGATTTTAAATTAAGAACTTCATACAAGAGTCAGATGGCAGGTTTCTTTGGAATGTGCACAGGGCAAGGACTAAGTAGACCAGTCTTCTGCTAGACACCGATGAAATGCACAGGCTGCAAACTTCACCTTCCATCTGCTCTGCCCTTTAGGCATTTAAGCACCACACCTTTTCTATACCCGTGGATTATTAGAGTTCAGAAACGCTCCAGGCACTGTCTAAGCAGTTCTTCCTTCTATTCCAATTCTTTGTTACTAATTACCATTTCTATTTTAGTCATGAGTTTAGATTCATAATTATGTCAAATCTCAAACTTAGAAGACCAGGAGAGATGAGAAGAAAATGGTGTCTATTAATTGGCTCCTGAAATTATAATAGCAGAAGAAAGTAGACATGTTAAAGTGAGGTTACATGAAAAAATATACTTAGAAGTATTGGAGAAATCTTACTATATCCCATTGAAACTCACTGAGCTCACTGCAATGCTTACTCAGAGGACAGGCTATTTCAGTCTCCTGCTCCGAGTCCCAAGCAATGGATTGTAAAGGCCTGGTGACAACATCTAGAATGGGTTCCTCTCATGAACCCCAGGAGTCCTACAAAAGGCCCACTGAATTTTATAATCATTTCTACAAGAGGAATCCAATCATTTGAAAGGGCAGAACTACTATTCAAACCAACATAATTGCCTTTCTTAAAAATGTAAAAAAATGTCCCATTATGGACTTTAAGGAAGCTCAATATTATTTTTAAAAAGTGGTGAGATATTAAGGTATTTCTTCTTTTCAGGAAACAGGAAGAAAAAAGCTGTATCTAGAATAAGCTTTACTAATATTGACTAAACAACATTCACTTACAAATGGAAGCTGGTTTATAGGTTGCTAATATAAACCCCTAGTATAAAATCAGACACAGTTAAACCCAGAAAATGAAATCTACTTAAAATATAGTTATAACATATAATTAAATAATACAAGATAAGGTAGCTAGCAGTATGGAGGATGAAAATCCTGACTTGATGCTGTTTTCTCCTTCTTTATAAGAAAATTAAAATGCAAATTAGAATAAGTCCTTAGTTTTGACTTTGAAAGTCAAAATCAATAAAGAGAAATGGTATCAAAAAAGGGGCTGAATTATCTCAAAGAAAACAATATGGATGGCTAAGAACAGTGATAAGTTCCTGAATACTGGGAAGAGACAATCTTCTAATTACCTCAAGTTCATTCTGAAGGTTTACTTGAACTTGGTGTCATATTTCCTTATGTGCATCCAAACTTACAGCAGTAAGCACCACTTGGAAATAATCCCTAAACTAGAAGGGAATAATCCCTAAACTAGAACATCTGAACCTAAAATTCTCATTAACCTGAATGATTCATTGGTGGTCATTCATCAAAATCTGTATGTTTACTGAAACAAAACCCTTGGGTTTTCGAATCACTAGCATGTGGGTGACTTTGAAGAAGGCTTTGCCCCAGAGGCAGACAAAGGGAAATAACAGCCTGTCACCCCATGTTGGCCACTGAAGACTGTGAGTTCATTTTTAGTTCATCTATTATAACTGCCTCGTGAATTAAAACAAACTGAAACCTCATTAAGATTGCATTAAAAAATGATAGAATTAAAAAGACGTTGGGTAACAAAGTATCTTGGACAAATACACTACATTGCTATTATTTTAAAACTACTACTATTTAAAGAAAATACCACCGAAGGAAAAATCAGAAAATATTAGTGCACTGGTTTATTTTCACCAAGAAACAAAATTAGGCAAGATGACACTGTAAAAGATTGTGCAGACCGTGAGCAAGCAAAACCAATAGTTTTCTCAGGGTTAGTAAGTGCTAGGCTTCATTGAGTTCACCCTGGGCAGAGAGAAGGGGTTGAAGAAGTACCTTCAGTCCAAGCCAGTAAGCCCAAATGACAGCAACTGCATGCTTACGCCTAGCCTCTTCCTTCAAGCGTTTCAATTCCCTTCGAGCCTAGAATGTTTTAGATAGTAAATAAAAGAGACAGCCCAACGCAGACAGCATAAATGACCAGAAAAAGATACCCCGCCAAACAGAGGAGTCAATTTATGCATCAGGATATCAGAATGGCAAAGGAATGGTGCATAATCATTACAACCCAGAGAGCCAGTGCCAGGCTAATGCAGCCCTTGTACTTTTCTTGCCTGGAGACTGTTTCCAGAAGCAGGCCTGTAGTGTGATGTTGCAGGTGGTGGCACCACACCCCTAGTACCCCTTCTCTTCCTTCTTGCCCCTGTTCTGTCTCCCTCCACTTCCTTTCTTACTCTCTCACTCACAGAGTTGTAATAGTTTTAGAACTGTGAGTGGCACTTGATGATTGCAGTTGGCTTCCCTTGGCTGCAAGCATCTGGGCTAAAGAAGCTGTGAATTCCTGAGTTCTTGTCTTTGGATATATAAATAGATAATTCTTATAAATAGCCATTAAGAAAACTGAAAGAAGTAATGGTTGCTTCTCTCAAGTTCAATCACAAAACAAATCTCAAAAAATTCTCTTCAGCTAGAAAATTACAAGTAGCATGTAGAAAAATTCATATTTGCTAAGGTCTCCTGATCAATGAGGCAAGATCAAAAGTTAAACAATTTGTAGATTTAAAACTAATCATAGAGAAAAATTAATCTGGCACTGCTATTTTAAAAGACAGGGAGAGACAGGCATTGATTTTTCACTTCGTTATAGTTCTGACGAGCTCATCGAATGAGAAATTTCAGGAATTACCATCTAACAGTTGTTCTGCCTCTATTGGAACATTTTCCTCAGTATAACTCTAAGAACTAGTTTGCTGTTCACAGATTTTCAAGGAAAACACTAATGAACAACTCAGGTTAGGTTTTGACAAATTAAGATCTTTTGCAGGCACAAGTTGACTTTTCTCATAAGATGGGTTTATCATGCTAACAAGGTGGACTTCAAAACATACAGCTATAATGAAATTTGTGTTTCTAATGGGAATACACATTTTTAGCAGAGATGACCTTTGATTTTCTAAGTAACAAAAACATCTGAAAATCTTGTCCCCTGGGGAATGTGAAATGTTCACAGAGCCCACGACTCTGCCTGGGGATTAGTGAGAGTATTTCAGGAGGCCTTTGTTTCTGAAAACAAACAGCTGATGCTGAAATTCCTGGGATTCTTCAGTGGCAATTATAGCTAGCTTTGCATGAACAGAGCTTTCTGTTAAATCACAAATGATAATTCCTTTCACATGTAGTTTTGCTTATAATAATCAATAGCTGCCACAATGAGCAAAAAAAGCCATTTCATTCATGGATTAATAGTATTTAAGGCATGCATTAAAGGCATTTCTATCATCATCACATTGCAAAAGATTGACTGGAGCCCAAAACTTAACATTTCCCAACATGCCTCCCCTGCTCCCCTCTCCCCCAACACACACACACATACTTCTAGAAAACCATCAATATACACTTGGGGGGAAATAAAAAGAAAACTAAACATGCGTGTTAGCTAAGAATTTTTTTAAAAAGAGAAATTACCCTAGTGTCTCATTAGTAAGTAATTAGTCGCTTTTGCATACACATGCTGAGCTACCTCTGGCACTAAGCGTCTCCAGGTTTATTAAATCCAGCTGCAAGACATGCACCAGTATGTGCCACTGTTAACGGTTGGCATTCACCCCCCAATATTCTAGAGATACATGTGATTATTGCAGATTCCAGGAGGGAGTGTGGGATATGCATATCAAGTACCTTAGATCCAAGCCAGTAAGCCCAAATAACTGCAATAGCATGTTTATTCCTAGCCTCCTCCTTCAGCCGGCTCAGTTCCCTTCGCGCCTGTGATGCATTTGAAAATGAGTGACAGAAAAGTTTAAGGCAAGAAAGGTTACTGCTGATTCCCGATGGAAAGAACAGAGTCACCGGCCACCACCTCATAGTAAACGCCAAAGCGTGTGCCACCACCCCACACCAAATTGTTGGGAAAAGCAAGAAGTAAATGCATGCTCAGTAGCTTAAGCCAGTGAAGTATTTTCTGCCCCCCAGTGAGAGGGTCTGCTGTTCTACCTTCAGTGGGGTCCATGGCCTACCTGGGTACCATGCCAATATGCTGCAATGGTGGTAGCTGCTTCCTTGCAGCGCTTCTCATGCTTTAGTTCCCGCAGGATTTTTCGAGCCTAAGGCACAAGAATAGGCAAGGAAAAAAAGTTAACTAAACTGGAATTCACAGACTGTGCTGTAATATCCATTCATAAGTGAAAGCAAAAGGGGAAGTTGCTTATTTGTCCCAAATTGACAATGAGAAGGTGTTAAATGAAGACAGGGAGCCTGCAAGCATAGCTCCTGCTTGGAGTGGAAGGGCAGCCTCCCAGGCATTAGTATGTGGCAGGGGAAAAGTGACCAGAGCAACAAGTAGGTACAAGTAAGAAGGACTGAACACTTCTCAGAATGTGCCTGGGGGTCTCCAGTGAGCCAGCAAAGTTCTATCACAATATTATTGTCTGAATTATAATGGCAGTTTACTTATTACACAAAGTGATGCTTAACATTTGCTAAAAGAAACCTATCATCTCATGAATGTAAAACCAGTGACCACATCCTAATAAACTGTTTTTTTGTGGGGGTCAGGAAGATGCCTAGTTTCGAGGTGGTGTATGGAAAATGAAGCTACTCGGGCTCTTCTTTGCCATCCACTGCAAGCTTCTATGCCTGCCACCTGCAGCTTTGCTTTCTCTGTGGATTTTTTCTTTTTTTTGAGACTAGGTCTCACTATTTTTGCCCGTGGAACCGCAGGCTCTTGTTGCCCGGGGTACCACAGACTCAAGCAATCCCCAGCCTCAGCTTCCCAGGTAGCTGGGATTACAGGTGTGTGCCACCAAGCCCAGCTATTTTTTTGGAACTAGGTCTCGCTACGGGCCCCAGGCGGGACTTAAACCGCGATCCCTAGCCCCGGCCACTTCATAGGCTGAAGCTTACAGGCACGAGCCACCATGCCCGGCCTTCTCTGTGGATTTTGTTGTCCACGTGTGATGCAGTGATAATCGTGATTGCAAAAAGCGCCTGGGAACTCAGGCATGCATGCTTAGGGTTGCTGACACTCAGGCCTAGGGGCCAGAGCATGGGGCCCAGGAGTGTGTGTGGGGGAGATAGGGGGGTGGAAAGGGGAGGAGGAAGGAGAAAGGGAGGGAGACTGCAGGGCTTGAGAGGCTGTCAGCAACAGCCTCCTGGCCCCCTGCTTGCCTGCCTGTCACATTGCTTCAGTACCAGCTGGTGTGCCTGTGCACCTGGTTCCCTAATTCAGCATTAAAGGTCTGTCAAATCTACCAAGGACTCAAAAATCCTTTATCTGTTTGTCCAAATTAACAATGAACCTGTCCAGTCCAGGATGTTTGCACAACAGTTAGACTAGGAGTCCTGTCTCTAAAGTCTTTAGAAAGGAGAATGGGACTCAGGGTCTACTAGTAAGGTCAAGGAAGAACCTGTAGTTAGCAATTTCACTTATTCTACATGCTCAGCTTTGTATCATGGCCTTTGCTGGGGCAGAACTGCCAAGCCCTTGGGTTGCCTGTGGGCTGGACAAAGGAAGATGAGGCTGCTCAACTCTTGGGGTTCAGGCTCTACTCTACAAAGGGGTTCTAGGCCTGGGAAGTATATTGGAATAGCTTGTATGTCATGAAATAATGCTTTCTGACCTTAAAAAAAAATAGCAATGGTTTACAATAATGAAAACCATAACCATTCTCAGCTCCTAGCCTCCTAGGTTATCTGAAGCTAGGAGAGAGAGGAGGTTTGGTCTGTAGTTTGCTGTTCTTCAAATCAAGCCTTGATACAAAGGACCTGGAACCAGGCTGCCCACTTTGACCCCAGCTAGACTGGTCAGAGTGCAGACTCTTTCAATCATTTCAGGGAGAGATGGTGCCCAGGAACTTAGAGAAGGGGTGCTGTGGCCTGGCAGGACTCACAGGTACAGAGATGGCAGTGTGACATCACCTTCTGGACCACAGCTTCCCTTATAAACAGGAACAGAAGGATATTGAAACCATGTATAGTATTATTTCAAGAACTTCCTGCTCAGAGAACAAAGCACTTGAAAGGAAGGCTGGTTAGAAGGAAACAGTCAAGATGTGGTCACCAGGACCCCAGCTTGCCTACAGTATTTATTCTTTCCATCTGTTTATTGGGTAGGCAGGAGAGAAGAAAACCTCTCCAACCAGGCAAGCCTAAAGACATCATCCTTTGTGAACAAACCAAAACACCCCAGACAAATAAGGCTCACTTCTTTTAAACTCACCTTCCAACCCCGGATGTATGACTGAATTACTAAGGTAGAACTCTTTATCTGTTGATACTTCTTTTGTTGCTAAAGGATAAAAGGGAAAGACATGAGCAGTTGTAGTTACACATCTTAATACATATACTGCAAGGACCGAGAAAGGATATTTGTTAATACAATTCACTCAATCAACTATATTCATTCTGAGAACCAATAAATAGATATCAAAACAATCTAGAATTACTATAGTTAATCCAAATTATACTTCATGGATGCTAAATATAGTGGAATGACTTCTAGTTGACTCAGTCAGGCTCCACCATTATTAACAGCTGTTCTTTTTACTATATTGCTATAAAACAGGCCTTGATACACAGAAGATGCTCAATAAATGTCTACTGAATGAATAACCCATCAAGTTCAACATCTGCTTTTGATTATTCTCTTTTTGGCACCATTTCTCACCCACCTCCTTGGTTCCTTAAAGGTTTACTCTGCCTCAAGCTGTGAATTGAGCTAACAAGTGTAAGTAGATATATATCAATTGATCAAACTTATACTAAGTGTCCATTCTGCATAAAACTCTTCAACAGTGAGGATGTAAATAGGAATTTCACTCCAACATGTACTAAAGGACTTTGGTGGACACAAGTTCATGATGTGAAATAGAAGCAGTATCCTGAGAGAAGAGAGGCAGGCACGTCCAGATGTTGCAGAGGTCACTTCCAGGTAAGGAACATACAAGACCCAGTGAGGCTCAGACAAGGTAAACGCAATGCCCAGAGGGCTCTCTCTATTTTTGGACTGATGCCCAGGTGAGTGAATCTGAAACATCATCTTCAGAAAAGTGAGCTCGTACTATATATAGGGTGGACTATTACTAGGACGTAGCATCCGTGATGAAAATACACAGCACCTTCAAACAGAGCACTTAAGTCATGCCATGTACCTTTCACTCTTTAGATTGCTCAGCCCCTTTCTTGGGGGGGAAGAGGAAGGAAATGACATGACCTCCTGGACTCTGGATGCGATTCTGGACTATCAGAGATTTTGAAATGGATGATGACATTACAGACAAATGAACAAAAGAACAAAGGATGCTAGAGAAAAAGACAAAGAGAATTCTGAAACCTTGGGCCTGACACTAATTTCTCTGGGTCTCAGTTTCCTCATATGTCAAATGAGGACCAGAAAGTCTCTAAGATTCCTTAGGGAATCTTAGTCCATGGTTGTAAGAATAAACTTTATCTGCAATATCTGACTGTCATGCCTAACACTCATTTGGCACCTCAGTGATTTCTTTCTAAATTCCTAAATGGTTTAATTATATCTCTTTTTAAAATTTATTTCAAGGAACTATGAAATATCATAGAATATGGACTTAAAAAGCATTAGTAACTGAAAATAGGCATTCAGAAAATCTGAGTTTTTCGGTTAAGGGAAATACTAAGTTTAATTACTAGATATCATATAGTAAAGTGGTTGAGGTATCTAGTTCATATTGTGAAACTAAAACAATACTAGAGAACAAAATTAATACTTCCTCTAAAAATTGAACTAGTATTTGTTTTCATCCTATAAAGTACTATTGTTCTTAATGCTCACCATCATATTAATGATGACTCATTATATGGTGACTCATTTTTCAGCTGCAGACTTAAAAGCTCTAAAGTGGGAGGTAAGGTGCAAATAACACTTGCTATAGTCTTGTTCATCTGCTTTGTCTGCCTCTTTTCATTTTTCTGATGAAATGGGCCCTGCCAGAAGATACTTCTTTGACTATCCTGTCTAAAGGTATGACCTACCTTCCCATTACTCTTTTTTTTTTTTCTTTTTTTTTTTTTTTTTTAAGACTAGGTCTCACTATTTTTGCCTGTGGAACCGCAGGCTCTCGTTGCCCGGGATACCACAGACTCAAGCAATCCCCAGCCTCAGCTTCCCGTAGTTGGGATTACAGGCGCGCACCACCACGCCCAGCTGTTTTTTGGAACTAGGTCTCGCTACGGGCCCCAGGCAGGACTTGAAGTGCTATCCCTAGCCCCTGCCACTTCATAGGCTGAAGCTTACTGGCACGAGCCACCGTGCCCGGCCCTTCCCATTACTCTTTATCTCAGCTATTTCCTACCTATTACTAAGTACAGTTATAACTGTGCTGATGATTTATTTGCTTAAATGCATACTGCCCTTCACTGAAAATAAACCCCATAGGTTCACAAATTAGGTTGTTTTGTTCATTTTGCTAATTCCTAGCACTACATAACTACTATTCTCCATAGACCATTGTCACTACAGATGAAACATGCCATAGACTCTTACCGCGAATCTCCTATACCAGGCAGCAATCACGATTTGGCTTTTTCTCATCAGCAGGAAGTGTGTGCGGCACTTCCAGCCACGGTAAATCTTCTGAATGAGAGTGGCCAAGTCCTCCAGCCGCTGCTTCCTTAGGTCCTCTAATTTGAATAACTGGTAAGAAATGATAATGAATTTTTCAAAATCCTCTCAAAACTCACAGCATACATGAAAGATATTCTTAGGAGGTAAAATGCCATGATGTTGAAGTCACTTTGTGAGGAAAAAAAAATGAGTAACTATGTTAACTATAGATGATATGGAGAATAGTCCATGTACAGATTCCCTTGATGAATACATGAAAGACTCATAATTTGAATTTTAGTGCTTTTAAATGTATGGCAAGTGAGAGAGGGGCTGAATTTACTTTAGGTTTATCTTCACACTATATATTAGGATGTTAATTATCAATAGAAGGGAGATACTGGCAAAGTTACTCTACTGAATAATTTTCAAATTCTCTGTATTTCTAAATTGCCACCAAATTCCAAATTCTAAATTTCCAATTGCTCAAGAATTATATTTTATACCAGTCCATTCATTTCAAATACCACACTAAATAATAGAGCTTGCTTGCTTTCCAAAAGTTATTGTATAATTCAGATATTATAAATACAGATTGAATTTCCTTCCAATTTCAATGAATTAGGGGGACTTTTGTTGTTGTTAACAGATTTTTATGACTTCTTAAGTGTTGCACACATCATATCAGCTCAAAGATTTTAATGTTTCATTAAAAACGCATCTGTTCTTTCACTCCCTACTTGTTCATTTTCTTATATTTGCAGAGAAACACAGGAATGTAGCATTCTTGGCAGCATCTTGAGTAAAGTTAAAAAGTTAAATATGCTTTAAGACCTTGCCTATATAACCAGTTCAAAGTGTAAAGGTTTTGATTACATACTGTTCTTGGGTTTCGTATGAATATCTTTGATCTACCAAAGGAGTATTCTTCCACAGGAAATTCTAATTCGTTAAACAGAACCTCCACACCAGCCCTATGAAAATAAATAAGAACAGTAAGTTTTCTGAGTTACAAAAACAGTTTATGATATCTTAAATAAAGATATCAGGTTCTCAGTGGTATTAAAAAAACATCATTTAAAAGTACAATTGCTCCTTCAGGAAGCATCCTTCTAGCAAAGAATTTTAGAATGAATCCCACAAATTAAAACCAATCCAGTAAATGCTGAAAAAGTAAATTTGGGTTCATAATAGCACAGTATAAGAAAATAGAGTAGTAAAGACATGTTCTTGATTTCATTAGCAAAGGCCACACTTATATCAAATATACCCGCAACCATGTTCCAACCAGGACCAGAAGGGTATGCAAGAAACTCAAGTCTATTATGAACCCACTCAGCTAATTCTTGAAAATGATTTAAGCATTCATCCTGTAAATGCAACTCAGGGCAGGTGAACTGAAAGCTGTATATACAGCCCTGGGTGGAGGTATGTTCTAATCCAGCATTCCTAGAATAACACTGATACTCTTGATACCTCTGTCTTGTATCTACTTCTCAACTGGTGCAGACCTAGGCAAAGAGTGGTTTTCACTGAGTCTCTCTGGAGTTAATTCTCCAGAGAAAAACAAAGAAGTGAAAGAAAAGCAAAAACCTGGGGAATACAATGATGTGAAATATACATATAAATTATTTTTTAAAAAGTAGCAAAAAGCTGACAGTAGTGAGTCAAAAGGCCTCTAATGTTACTCTGTCATGATTTCACATAAATACACTTATCTTTCACAAATAATCTCTTCTTAACTTGACATATTTTAATAATTCTGCTGACACAGACGTCCCGAATGTGACTGCCATATCCCTGTGTGGACCTTAGAGAAAACTGAAACTGCTATAATGAATTAAGAATTACCACAAAATGGTATCCTAATGGCAGAGGGCCCAAAACAGAGGTTACATTTCATTTTTATAAAAAACTATTTTGCTTCTGGGCAACTTAGAAAACAATGTGCTATTGATATGCTTTAAGACTTCATTATTCAGTATGATCAAGGAATATCTTACCTTGCCGGTCCTTTCCAATGAGGCCATGTTTGCTTACAAAGCATTTTGTATCTTTCTAGGCAGGGTTCATATGCCTGCCTGAAGGCATAACCTGCCCTCCTCACCCGGACATTCTCCAGAAGACCCAGGTACCGTATCTGATGGCACACAAGGGCCTCGTTGAAGATGTGTGCTGCCTTTTTATCATTCGGCTTGATACACCTAAAAAATTAAAACGGTTTTAAGGTTTTTTTGTTTGTTTTAAAGGTTTTAAGTTTTAAACTCTGTCTCCTATGGAAAGCTCTGCCAGTGTTTTACAAAATCCCATGGGTAATTACTTCACAGTCAGATAACCTGAGTGGACCCTTGAACAACACAGGTTTGAACTGTGTGGGTCCTCTTCTATGTGAGTTTTCTTGTAGACCAATGATATGAACTTATGATATTGATAAATACAGTATTGAAGCTGTATTTTTCTCTTCTCTTCCTTGTGATTTTCT
Organism: Uropsilus gracilis; assembly: GCA_004024945.1. Classification (NCBI taxonomy): domain Eukaryota; kingdom Metazoa; phylum Chordata; class Mammalia; order Eulipotyphla; family Talpidae; genus Uropsilus; species Uropsilus gracilis. The sequence continues at coordinate 6,683 of PVHY01005708.1, read as the reverse complement.
TAATACAGTATACAGTGGCATTGTGATGCAGTATTCAATAGATATTTTCTGATTCCACTTATATAGAGTACAAGCAAAACTAATCTCTGGTTAAGTCAGAATTGTTACTATGGAATAGTAGGGGTGGAGACTGACAGGAACAAGTTACAAGGGAATACTCTAGGTTGATATATTTTAAATAAAGCCTAAATGAAGGTATATATGTATACACAGGTATACACACACATATATATAAGTTCAGGGAGCTATAAAATTAAGATTTATGTACTCTACCATATTGTATGGTTATTTTATCTCAATGGCAAGATTAAAAACATCATCTCCCTCCTTTGAAAAAAACACTTTGTTCCCTTGGAAAGATTACACTCCCCAATCTCCTTTACAAGTAGGTATGAATGTAACCAAAATTTTGGCCCCTAGATTCAGAGTGGAAATAAAGAATGCACTTTGGGTGTGGCTTTGAAAGAAAGGGACCTGCTCACTCCTATTTCTCTCCAGCTGACTGCCAGCTGAGAAAACTGACATGGTGGAGAATTACTTTTGACCAAAAGGGTAAAGGAAAGATCCTAGAAATGTCAGAACCACAAAACAGAAGGAGCTACTCTATTAGTGCTTTTCCTAACACACAGAAATAACATAAGCAATGTCAATCTTGGTTATGCCACTGCTATTTATTTGACTCAAACTCTGTATCCTAATCAATACACATTAAACATACATGATTATATTTGCTTTGCTGCAATTGTCAAATAAGTTCCACACACACGTACATGCAGACTTAACCTTATCAATATGTCCTGGGTGTTTTATGTTTTTCTTTTTATATTTACAAAAATGTCTCCTCTTTAGCCTAAGAATCAACAAATACATGACAAATGAGTTTAGATTTAAACACACATATATTTGACTGATTTCCAATAAAGGCATCAAGGTAATTAATGAAACATAGAGGGTTTATTTCTTTCCACTATATACTGCCAGAGTACAGGACATCTATAGAGGAAAAAAATAGATCTTAATATGAAATCTAGGGGAAAAAAATCCATAAGCTAACATATACACAAATTTTAATTTAGTTCCAGAGAATTCTTAGAGACACATGAAACCATTAAAAGGACAAAGGAGTGAAGGAAACTCTGGGGTGATGAAATCATCCCATGACGATCTGGGTACTGGTCACCAAGTATATATAATGCTGAAAAAATAACTAAGCCATTCACTATGTAAACATTATGTAAACCACTTTAAGTAAACTAGGCCTCAATGGAGTTGTCAAATAATTTTCATATGATTTTATTTAATTGACAATAACGAAAGCAAGTGATCACAGAACACTTCCTTGCTATTTTTTCTTTGAATCTAGGAGCTTTACTTAGTATATTCTCTAACATGACTGTAATTAAATCTGGGGATTTTGCCTATTCGAATTTGTCACTAATGCAAATATTTGGTAAACAAATCAAACAGAAAAATGTTCTTCACTCTAATTTCCTTCTAATTGAATCCTCAAAGACAAGTATAGAAGGTATGAGTAGATGTGCATGAGCTAGGTGAAATCTGACCTGGTACATACATACCTTTTTGCTTCCAATTCAACAAACAGCGCCCATCGCTAACTGAATTTACTATATTTTGAGAAAGCTACTTCTAAGAAGCCTGAGAAACAGGGGCAAAAAAGGGAATTCTTTATATTGTTTTGAAAAAAAGAATCAGATAGTTTTAGTAGACATTACTTTCTCCAAGCCGGTAACTTTCATAGGAAAGTTACCCACAGTTCATAACATCAGAGTTGTTTCAATGCTCTAAATTAAAAAAACAAAAACTGAAAATGAATCCAAGAGTTTTATGCAAAATCCTTACCAAAGAATAAAAAAATCTATTTTGTTTATCTTATCATTTATACACATACGTATATATATATAAATACAGAGTGAGAGAAAGAGAACTAGAAAGAAAACCCCTATGTGTGAACAACCCAGTTTCATTAAGTATTTATTCCTATACCCTACCACATTTTTTTCACCTTTTAAAAATTCCTTATTTTGGAGGAAGAAGAGGCACTGAAGTATTTTTTAAGTAAACCTAGGATACCACATTATTTGACCTTCAGGTACTTCAGCTATCTTCTGCTTCAGCTACACTAAGATTGAAGAAAACAGGAAAATTCTCTTCCTTAAGAAGAGTGCCTTCAGATTTGAGCTGTCAAAGTATATGATGTGCAAAATACCTAATGTAGTTTGGGTTCTTGGTCTGTAGGTTTTTCATAAGAGTGGCCACGGACGCCTTGAACTGTGAGCCTGCAGTAGGAGGCCTTTTCAGGTTGATCTTGGCAGGGTTCCCCTCAGGGAACAAAGACTTGATGAGGGTATGGCCGGCCTTCCACATGGCTTGGGACAGGTCTCGATAGAGAAGGTCATTGTTTTTGTCAACAAATCCTTCCACCTGATACAGCACCTAAGAGCAGCACACAGGACTCAACAGTTGACATAATGCACACTGGAATGTCAAAGAACTGTTTAAAATGTTCCAAGACTCTATATTTCAGTCTCTTGAAAAAATCCCCAACACATTAGTCACACTCTAATACGAAATTAGCTTGCAAGTTTAAATTCCATCTGTCTAAATCACAGAAGAGTTCAAAATAAATTCTATTACCCTTCAGGATTTGCAAGAATAAACTCTAAAAATATTATCATAACATTTTCAAAGGGTTTTAGGTTTTTTTTTTTTTTGGTGTTTGAGAATATTTTTCAGGTTTTACTTTTATTTTTTTCACTCACGTGCCAATTCTAGTCTGAGACATAGAGATAACACTGATATTTTTCATAGATATATTAACAAGTCAGCAGACAAACTGACCAGAGAATTCTCTTCTAATTAGTAGGCTAGTAAAAAATAAAGCACCAAGTTGCACATTTTAAAATTACAGATAATTCACATACTCGACACTCAATTTTCCTATATAGATAATTATTTTCTCCTTTTGAAGCCTACGAATTTATAAAAAAGGAGGTACTTAATCATCTTTTAGGATCCTAAAAATTAATCTGTTGTCAAATTGTTTACAATATTTATTAATAACGACATTAAGTCTCCAAATATCAGGCAATTGAATGTTTTTTACTAGTTGATATTCCCCATTTTTTTCAAAATGTCAATCAAAGTACTTTTTCTGAATGGCTTGTGCTTTTAAAAGCTCTTATAAGTTTTCAGTGATTCCTAATTTTTACTGGCAACTCCTTTCTTAGGATTGACAGATCATTTTTTAACGGCTAGCATAGAGCTAAAAATTAATGAAGTCTATTTTTCAAATAAATTAGTACCCTTTCACTATGTCACTACTCTCACTATTAATAAGACTTGCTCAATATAGTTCAGACTCTACTTCTATTCAACCATTATTGATTCAACTATTTCAGCAGCTCACTTCACCGTCACCAACTGGCACTGGTCAGAATGCCCATCTCTCAGGTTCAACTGGGGTCCCACAGCGCCCCCATACCTTGCCAGCATAATGCTGAATTCTGAAACAGCTGTGAGGCAGGGACGTGTCGTTGAGGAAGCGAGAACACTTGCTCATCCTGCTCTCAAAGTGCTGGTGGGTGGCACAGACTTGGTTCAGCTTTTCTAAGAAGGTCTCATCAGTGACCGTGCCGGGTCGCAGGCATTCCTCATCCAGCATGGCTAGGATTCCATTTGTGTTCTGGGAGAAAGGAAATAAAAAGGTTTCCTTCCTTCCTCATAGCATTGTTTAATAATTATTCCTAATTATACTAGCAAACACAATCACCTTAGTCACTAGAAAATTCTGTTCCATTATAACAAAAGGCAGAAAATCAAGAAAACGAAAAGCCAGCCCTCTTCCAAAGTGTCCCAGGTGTGTGTGCAGATGTGTGTGGGTCTGGATAGGGCTCCCACTGCCCCTACTCTGTTCTTCCCATAGACTTAACAGGTCATTCCAGTTACCATAGGTGGCTGATAACTAAAATTCATATTGTTTGAAAAGAGCAAGACAGACCTCAAAAAGACTAAAAAATAAATCTAAAAGTGAGAAAATTAATGTGACAATAGTATCTGCAATATGTAGTCATAAATCACAAAGCACAGGTTTCTAAAACCATTATTTGATCCACTGTTTGAGAAGTAAATTGGTCCAGACATTTCCATATTATTCATATGTTCAAAATAAAATTTATTTCCTAGAAAAAAGATGATGTGATTTGGTGTCCTACTTTTTATGATCAATGTAATCAGGATATGTTTCAGGAATATCTGTTTAGAATAAAATTCTTCCATGAAATTTCTGATACGGGTGTTAAACACGAGAATTTATTTCCTATATATTCAGGTCTCATGATCACATTTATCCAAACAACAAGTCAGTCCAGTTAAGCTAAATCAAAAATAAGGAATCTTTGACTGAGCAAAATTAAGGCTGTTGTTCCTTCAATTGCCCCCAGAGGTCCGTGTGCATAGACTACAAAGAGAACACCCACAGCACCACCCTTCAACTCTGCCCTTTCCATCAAGGCAAGCCACTGTTCCTCTCCCCTTCTCACATCCTCTGACCAGTATTTACTCATTCCACACAAAACCTGGGGGAAGTGTGGACTCTCAGGAATCAAGTGTGTTCATAACAGCCCCAGAATAAACATTATTGTTAAGTGATGCTGGAAGGAAATATTTCCTTTATGCAAACAGGCTCCTGCATGAACATGAGTTTCTTCAATCACATATGGAAGGGGATTTTGGGCTGAGATAATCTAGTTAAATTAAGAGTATTGCTCTGCTTCCCCCAGCAATCCCTTAGAGTAAAAATTTCCCCTACTTAAGGGAAATAATTAAGTACAATGTTTATGAAGGAAAATGTGCAAGTCTTGAGTTCTATTCTGAAAGTTAAATTTTCCACAGCACATGACTGGTCATATAATTTACCAAGGAAAATTTTCAGGAAATCTGGTGATTTTCTGGATTTTAGACTACAGTTTTGAATTGCTTAGGGGGAATATTAATGTGCACATGCAAAACTCTTCAAATTTTTCAAGACAAAGTTGATTAAAAAAAATATCGTTATTGTTTTCAATGTTCAATCTTTGATTAAAGATACAGCTTTCAGAAACATCTTGAATATGAAGGGAAAAGAACATGGCTAATTATATAATTTCTAAAAGGACTAGTTAAGATGAATAGAGAGTGATTTGCTAGACAATTAGAGCCTGTGACTGCATTCTTAAAACAGCATTCAGCTATCACTGACTGATGAAAAGACTGTAGGATAATAATTATGTGCTGTTTCAAATTATTTTATGAGCCAAGTCAGGGGTGTGTGTAGTCCTAAGTATTAAAAAAATAAAATCCTGAGAGTGTCTAGGTTTTTACACACAAACCATTTTTTCTAGAATCAATTTATTTACTTACAAGTTACAATAAACTACAAAATACAATGTAGGAACAAAAATCTTAAGATTCAGCATATTAAAAACTATCGAACAAATTTTCACCTTTGTTAGTGTTTTTACATACATATGTATAACTGCATGCACTTGGAACACCAGAAAATCCTACAAGCCGATGGCCTCTGTAAAAACATGTAACTATCCCCGCATAGGTTTTCTGAACCAATGTCACTTCTGGGGTCCCACTTAATTCAGCTCCCAAGGTTGTTCCTTTATCTTGACTTAAATAGCATGATCTTCATTGCCTGTTTTTCCCCCCAGCTTTACTGAGATCCAGCTGGTGTTCAATATTATATAACTTCCAGGTGCAAAACAAGTTGATTTGATACATGTGTATATTGCAAAGTGACTACCACCACAGCATCAGTTAACACCTTCATGACAATCCATTACCATTTCTTTTTTGTGGTGAGAATATTTAAGATCTATTCTCTTGGCAACTTTCAAATACTTAACACAGCATTGTTAACTATAATCTCCATACTGTATATTAGATTCCTTAACTTATTATCTTCTAACCTGAACAAGTTTGTACCTTCCACTTTACTCTATTTCTATAAATTTGTTTTTTGAATCCACACATGATATCGTACAGTATTCATATATATGTTGAGTCATTTCACTTAACATAATGTCTCTAAGGTCTGTCTGTGTTATCACCAATAGCAGGATTTCCTTCTTCCTTGTTTCAACAATCTTCCTGTGTGTGTGTGTGTGTGTGTGTGTGTGTAGTGTGTGTGTGTGTATGCATGTGTAAAATACCCCAAACATCTTTATTCATTCATTCTTAGACAGATACTTGGACTGTTAACATGCCTTGCCTCTTATGAAAAGCAGCAGTGAACACAGGAGTGCAAATATCCCTCCCAGACCCTAATCCATTTCCTCTAACTATACACCCACAGTGGCCCTGCTGAATTATGTAATTGTTCTATTTTTAATTTTTAAGAACTTCATAGTGTTTTCCATAGCAGTTATACCAATTTACATTCCTATCCAGAGTGCACAAAGGTTCCTTTTCTTAATATCCTCACCAATAATTGGTTTTTTGATAATAACCACTAACAGGATGTGAACTGGTCACTAGAATTTTAGAAATGAAATGAATATTTTTTTATTTGGCAAAGATCTTTATTACTGCTCTGAGCCTCTTCTGATCAGTGCTTACATTCCAAGGCATAGAATGGACCAGGCCTCCCAGCACACAAGAAAGGCTGGTGATCTAGA
>PVHY01005707.1:40557-80890 GCA_004024945.1 Uropsilus gracilis | reverse complement strand
TTTTCCCTCTGGGCCGGACTTCGACCTCAGGACCCTACATTACATAACCCCAGTCTGCCCTGGTTACTTTTAGAGTAACCACTTTACTCTCAAAGGGGGGAACTGGCCTCAGGCTAGTTTTAGTCTCTGTTTTTCAGATGCAGGTGTCTGCAATGCCCATATTCGGAACTGGGTTCATCTTTGGGTCCCGGCTTCAATTCTTCCAATGAAGTACAGGATGGAACTAAATAAGCCAGTCTGGAGGGATTGGCCACATAAACCATGTCACATCCACATAAAGACTGGTGGCACATAGATTCTATGGCAATAATAGGGCCATTTTCCACTCCCTTCAGTTTCTTTGTGGCCAACTGAGTCATAAGAATGCCTTTGAAACCATTTGAAATGTGCAGTGAAGAACTAGCTGCCTATGAAATGCACCTATATGGCTTCCCAGCTACAAAACTTCCAGGGATGCTTTCTTTTACTTAAAGCAATTATGTTGGAATGTCGCTTCTAGTAAATCTATCAAGACCTACAGATTTACACTGAATTTTTGATGGCTTGAGCATAAAATACCACATTTTGAATTTTAAATTTAGATGATAATTTTTCATACCTACCACTTAAGTCCTTTCATTTTAGTTAAATTTGGTCCAGGGCAACAAGCTCATCCACTATTTTCCCACTATCCTGACTCCTAGACAGTTAGAGGTTCACTCTCCCTTGGACCTGGATTTTAAGAAAGGCACAGACAATGCTGCTGCTGCTGCTAACTGGAAAAAGCAATGTCAGCCTGTGTGACTTCAATCAAAATGGCTGCAGTGGGTCCCAGAGTCCTGAGACTTATTCTAGCCACATGTCAATCAATGGTTTCTGCCACAGAGAAGAAAAGAAGCCACTAAGAAAAAGATTTCTATCCTCCACTGGGTCATGTTTTCTCTCATACATTAAATTCTGGTAGAAAGAGCAACAAAATATATCCCAGGCCAAACAAATGCATATATACTTTACTTATTACTTGGAAGACAAATAGTTAAAATTTTTAGTCATTCATTTAACAAATAGTTTTGATTTTGAAAGTCCTGAGTGAAAAGTGTGAGAGATTCACTGGAGAAAGTGAGGTGAAACAAATAGGGCCTTTTTCTGGTCTCAAGATTTTATGGCTTTAAAGGAATCATACATATGGGTAACTTAAATGTGAGGCAACAAAAGATCTCATATTCAGTTAATACCAGTAGCAGAGCATCTTTAAAATGTCATGTTAATAGAAAGTAGGAACAAGCACATCCTTTCAAATCATCAGGACATCACCTGGGAACTCATCAGGATTTCAGGATCTCAGGTAGCTACTGATCAGTATCTCCATCTCCTCTTTTCCTCAGACCTCAGATGACTCAAATGTTCAGAGAGATTTGGACAGGCTGCTATACATTGTCTGGCACTCGGTCATTGCCTACCAGCAGCAAACTTAATGGGAACTGACTGAAAAATAGGGTCTCAGACTTTTATAGAATAAATGTCTAATATACTGCTTTTAAAATGAGTCTCTAAAGGATTTGTTTAAAGATTTAAATGTACAAAATGTGACCCAAACACTCAGTAAACTACCTAGCCCTGCATTTTAATATCCTGTAAGTACTCACATCCTGGCCTGAAACACTACAGGATTTTAAAATATAACTCTATTCATAGAGGCAAGAGCATTGTCATTTAAAGCTTCACATGTATTAAGTTGACCTTGCAGAAACCAGTGGAGGATCTTTTATCCAGAAGTTCAACTTGATGATAAAACTTTCAGAAGGAATGTCACTAGAGGAAACTCAGATGGGATTCCTCCCAACTTAAGAGCTGCTGAATCACAGAATCATTAAATACAGGCCCAGAAAAGACCTTAGAGGTTATTCTTTATTCTCTTACCTTTGCCTCATTCCCAAGAAAATCACTCTGCAGTATTTCATACTACAGTTTCTGATTCCAATGAGTTCCTAAAATGGTTCCCATTTATGAAATAACCTAGCAACCAAGCTATAGATATTCTTTGATCTTCTGATACCTGCAAAGTGCTGTGAGGAGTAGAAACAAGACTTGTTCCTTTATAAAGTGTATGGTTTCATGCAATGAAACATAAGCTCCTAACGAAGTTGTATGAGTCATGTACCACAATATAAACAAAGAAGAGATACTTTGGGAGGAGAAAGAGAACCTTGAGATAAGGTAGTCAGGGTGACTTCACATCTTGGGAAGAAATCTCTGCATTCATTAGTCCCACATCTCCCTTCACACTAAGGAATTCAAGGGGAAAAAGGTTAGACACTTCAGCCAAGGTCAAAATGCAAGACTCTGAATGAATTAAGAGTGATAACCCAGCTCCTGACTAACTTCCTACATTCCCTTTACAAAGCCTCTTATCAACACCGGTTTTCTAGAATGAGCTCTAAGGGTGTCAGTACGTTGTTCACCAAAATTCATTCTGCCCCTCTTCTGTAGCAACAGAACCCTTCTGGGCACATTCTACCCAGTTGCTCTAGTCTTCTCTTCTTTTGCAATTAGAGGGGCCCTCTGGCCAAGTTGTTGCCAATAAAATGTCAGTGAAGTAGCATCTAAGACCTCAGGATCTAAAAAGTACCCTTGTTCACACTGTCCTCCTCTTTCTACCAACTATAACAATACTCTAGTAAATGTAAGGGCAGCAACTCAAAAAGGAACTTATATCCCTGAATCACCTGTGGAACAGAATCACCTACCAAGTTAGAATGCTTACCTTGGACTTCTGTATGAAAAGGAAGTAAACTTCTCTCTTCTTTAAGTCACCAAATTATTTTTGAGTCTGTTATAACAACTCAGTCTTACCCTAACCGACATGTATATAAGCTGTATTATATAATCAAAATGAGGTCAAACAAAACTATGTAAGAGATATAATAAGAAGTCAGATGCTCTTCTACTTCGGGAAGAAGTACCATTCCACATAAAGGCCATGACCTAACTCAATGCCTGCTATAGACAGATGAAGATACAAACAAGACATTTTATTGGACATACAGATATGTTACTGGGCATTTGTCAGATTCCAGAAAATTGGTCTTACATCTCTGTTAGATTAATTAATTTTCACCACTCTATGAGTTAGGTACTCTAATCATCTTCAGTTTGCAGATGAAAAACAATGAGGCTTAATGGAATGAATTATGTCTGTAACTAGTCAGTCTTGAGCAGAATTTAACCTCAAGCATGATTAACTCTAAAGTCAGTGCTTTTTTCTAAAATGTTATACTGTGAATCTGAATCTCTCTCTCTCTCTCTCTCTCTGTGTGTGTGTGTGTGTGTGTGTGTGCATGCCTGCACATACTTATTTTGATGGCTAGGGGTCAAGAGAATGAAATAAATGCAGCAGCTAGATGCAGTAACTATAGACACTGAACTTAAGAAAAGGGACCTCCGACTTTTACAGATTATACCTGTTAGTTAGCTTCTTGAGGCTTAAGTGCCCCCTAGGGTAAAAAAATGTTATCTGAACCAGATGGTTTTTAAAGAAACAGGTTGAACAGCTGGTGGAAAACATACAAAGACCCAGCTGTTATTCACTAACTACCACCTATACAACTACTCTCTGACTCTCAAATCTGAACCAAAGAGAAGACTGTGCTAGAGGAGTAAGGGTTGTGTTGCTAACAAGGAACAGCATAATATGAAAGTTTAAACAAGCCCAGTATACCCACAAAGCACTTCAAATTGTCAGGTTATTACCCATCTTTCTTTTCAAATCTGGCTCTTCATTTTTCTTCACTAAGGTCAACAGCATCAATAACTCTCCCAGAAAGGAGAGATAGAAAAGTCAGCTATTTTCCACCATTGTTTTTCATTATAGCCTTGCTCATAAAGCAGTAAAATTAAAGAAGCAAGTACAGGAATGCTGTAGCATTAATGCCGAATGAGAAGAGAAGAATTAAGAAGCGTCTTAATAAGTCCTAAGGACTCATTAAAGAGGTAATTGACTTGGATAGCAGGAGTCTAGACATGCTGAGCAAAGTGGTGGAAAGAGGAACAAAGAGCAGACAATTCAAAGTGGGCCACACAACCCATCCTAAAGACACAAAGAAATGGGTCTATGGGATATAAGGCACATCAGAATGCCACTGTAAGAGCGCAGGCTCACACTGAAAGTCCTCAGGAGCAAAAAGAGGGTTGTGTAAAACAGTTCCATAGCCTGGCTGGTGTTTCATGTTTCCCAGGGTACATATAAATCTGGGAAGCCAAGGTCTCAGTGAACCTGCTGAATGCCAGATGCTGGGTCATTCTGTCAAATACTTGCCCGAGCTTAGACATCAAGATCACTAGAGACAAGGGTGCAGATTTCACAAGAACCCTAGTGAGAAAACTAAATCCCATCACAGAGTGAGCTCTAATTTTCAAGCAGACTATTATGGCATATTAGGCATGCTGTCTTAAGGCTGGGAAATGTAGATTCAAAATGTCTCTTCAGTTGCTGCCTTCAGATAGGGTTCCAAATGGACTATAAGAAATGATTGAGCTAATGCTCAGAACACTAATCATCTCAGAAGTGCCTTGTAAATACCAATTCGTACTACATCAGTCACCAAAAGCACACCACTGAAAAACCTCAGAAGCATGAACTGTCCGTGTATGGCATTTATGAGGGATGAATGACCAGCTGAATGGAGTGTGTGGACTTTGACCAGAGCCAGTAGTTATGACTGCACAGGAAAACATTTATTCTCTGCTTCATTTTTCCAACTATAGTATCTTTTGATGTGTGCAAAATATAAAGTCCTGGATGCTGCATTACATGTGAGTTCCCTGATATTTTTTAAGACTGCCAAACTCCCTGGGGGCCACACTTCCAGATTTCAAGCAATTGTAAAGCAAAGTAACAGAATCTGTCACAAAGATGTTTACAGTTTTAAGCTGTTGTCAGGATGCAGAAAACAAAGTGAAATTCAGGTAAACTAAGGCATAAAACGGTCCTAAAATTGTGTAAAGGAAAACTGCTATCAAAACTTCATATTAAGTTGAACTATCATTCATTAATCAATATCAGATTAGTTTTTTAATCTTACTTAATGTGATCACAATTTTGTCTTCCACTTTTCCTAAGGTGTATTTTATTCACTCTCTCACTCCTCTACCTACACTGAAAAGACTGAGTAATTTATGTCCAGAATCCCCAAAATATGGTAGTAATAGCAACATCAAGTCTCCTCTGCTGTTGTTCCCCATAAATCTTCATCATTAATAGGAAACAGTTTTGCCGGGCACAGTGGCTCCTGCCTGTAAGCTTCAGCCTATGAAGCGGCCGGGGCTAGGGATCGCGGTTCGAGTCCTACCTGGGGCCCGTAGCGAGACCTAGTTCCAAAAAAATATAGCTGGGCGTGGTGGCATGTGCCTGTAATTCCAGCTACCTGGAAGCTGAGGCTGGGGATTGCTTGAGTCTGTGGTACCCCGGGTAACAAGAGCCTGTGGTTCCACGGGCAAAAATAGCAAGACCTAGTCTCAAAAAAAAATTAAATAAATAAGAAATAGTTTGTCCTGGGTGTTGTATCCTACAACACTAATTTATCTCTTTATTCCAATCCCACAGAACTAATGGAAATATGATCCAAATTCTAGCAGATAAATTGACTATCATTAGTAAAAATTGAATCTGATAGGGTGGCTAAGATCTGATAGAAAAAGAAACATCTCTAAAATAACTTCACCCTTTAAGAAAGTTAAACTAACAAACTGATAACAGAACTGAAGCATAAATCAAGGGCTGGGGAGGGATAAGTCCAAGCAATCAGGATGACTGTTCATGGGTAACTTGGTGGTGGGAGAACTTAGGGGTATACAATGATGTAAGTGAAATATATCTATATAATCAATTTTAAAAAGAAGAAAAATATCTTTCCCCTTTAATAACCAGTGGTTCTCTGAAACTCTGCTCTGATGACTAGACACTCGAGTATTTGGGTGTCTTAAACCCAGATACTGCCAGCAATGAAAATGACAACTCAGACATTGATCTAGTAGATTAATCTCTATAGAACTGGGTGAACCTGTATTAAGAAATGTAAAAGATAAGACAATCCCAAGGAGCATTTTGGAATCAGAATATGATTTTCAAAACACATCTCTGGCTACTGTTTAGAGTCATCAAGACCAGGGAAAAAGTTGTCTCTAAGGTGTCTGGGCTGGCATGGAACTTTCCCAGTGTATACACAGTAAGTGCATAAAGGGACGACATCCTCATAGTTCTCAGATCTCCAAATTTCCTTTGTGTGTTTTTCTAATGGCCACAAGCAATCCTGAGCTATTTATCTGTTAGTTTCATTTCCCCTAATTCTCCACTCCAAAGCTTTCAACCTGACCTGTCTTGATTCCCAGGGAAATGGTGACCGACTGGTGATAGGTTACACCAACAGCTCCTCCTTGAGCCCCACAGCCCTGTTTGGTGAGGCTTAGACTTATTCATATTCCAGATTCCACATTCTGCTGCAAGCCTGTGACTTTCTGGCATGACCTGACTGGCCTAGGCAGACTTCAAGATGAGTCTAGTCCATCCCTCACAGCTCTTACTACCTAGCCATGTGCTGGCTCAGCAGAAGGATGCAAATCCTTGATTCTGGTCAACTACTCAGTCTAGGACCAAAGACCTTACTTGGGTCCCCGATCACTGGCCAAGCCTGGTTTATGCCAGCCCATTCTCCAAGATTTGGTCCTAGTCCCCTACCTACCTGGATTCAGTTTTCATACCTCTACCTCTCCCCTTACTGACAATTACTTTTCCTGATAACACCACACAAGACCCACTTCTGGAGTCACTACCTGTCTCTCCCACCTTACTGAGTGCTTTACAATCAACCATTGCTGAAATAAGACTGAAAACTGATGATTTCCATAGATTTTATGCTCCCTATTATCCCCTCGTGAGTCAGAGTCTGGTTTTCTAGAAAAGAGATGCAAAAACTTGTAACAGTGAAGGTAGACACTGGTAAGATTAAACCATCAACTCTGACTGAAGTCTCAATCTGGTAGAACTTTTCCCAGTTCCTTAAGAGTATTCCCCAGATCTACCTCTACACCAAAATTTGTTGGGTTTTTTTTTTTTTTTTTTTGGGCGGGGGAGGAGATACTATTTCATCATGTTTTATTTCAAGTAGCGGGCTCGCCTTGGAGTTGTGAAGGCTTCACTGCAGAGCACTGCACAGCAATTTTCAACTCAAGGATCAAAGGAAAAGCCACAGGCAGAGGTGAAAATCAGAATCCAGTTCACTGGATGAAAAAAATGTGGTGTATATATACACAATGGAATATTACTCATCAATCAAAAATGACAAATTCGATGAATTTATAACATGGATGTACTTAGAAGAAACCATATTAGCAGAAACAAGTCATAAAGAAAAAGACAGAAACCAAATGGTTTCACTAATATATGGAATATAGTGAAAAAATAAATAAAGGACTTGAGGAAAAGTCAAAACAAGGTAAGCACCAAACTGAAGTGCACAACTTTGAGCAGGAGGGAAAAGGGGGGGGGGTGGAAAGGGGGGTGGCAAACCCCTGGAATTACAATGTTGTGAAATTTATATATAAATGAATTAAAATTTTTTAATTAAAAAAAAAGAATCCAGTTCACCCTGGGGCCTTGGTTTATATCATTTACTCCTCACACAAATCTAGTGCAGTAAGATCATCCCCATTTTATTTAAAAAAAAAACTGAGTTTTGGAAAGATTAACATATCCAAAGCTAATCACTTAATAAGACGTTGGGTTCATATCTGTTAGGTTCCAATACTTGAACTCTATGCACCAACTACAATGTCTTTCTAGGAGAAATTAAATAAAAAGAGTCATCACAGGCAGGAAGGATAATCAGAAGATAACGGGATGCAAGGGCGATGAAGAAGAACGTGGTCAGTAGAGCCCAATGCTACAGAGAATGAGGCAAGGTAAGAACTGAAAAGGGACACCATATGTAGCATATGATCTCAGTAGAAAAACATGGACGTGAAGCATTAACTATGTGCCTGCAACAGTGCTATTTTAACTGTAACTCTTTTAAGCCTTACAATAGTTCCCAGGGACAGGATCACTTTATTGATAAACACAAATTAAAACACAGAAAGGTTAAACAATTTGCCTCCATTTCTCCAGCTAACAGGGAGTGAGATCTGAATTTTAGCCCAGGGAAGCGGGCACAGTGGCCTACAGGCTTGGAAGGCCCCTGAAGATATCAGCAAGAATGGTTTCAGTGGAGTTATACAATCTAACCACCTGGATCTTGGCTGTAAAGGGAAGGGGAAATAAGAGGAGTTCAAGGGAAGGGGTGTGTTAGTTTCCTAGGGTTGTCATTAAAAAGTACAACAAGATGGTTGCTTAAGACAACAGCAAATTATTATCTCAGTTCTGGGAACCATCACTTCATATTCAAGGTCCTTGCTGCCTCCAGAGTCTCTAGTGCAGGATTCTTTCTTCCTTCTTCCAGTTTCTGGCAGTCCTTCATATCCCTTGTCTTGTGGCCACACCATTCTACAAGACACCTCCTCTCTGTGTCTGTCTCTGAATGAGTGAGTCTGTGTATCCAAATCTCCCTCTTCTTACAAGAAATCAATCATGTTAAATTGGTGTGATTACTTCATATTTATTTGATTAAAGCTTCAAATACTCTAGGTCACATTCACAGATCCTGAGGATAGCAACAAATCTTTGGGGGGCAGAAGGGATACAATTCAATCTATAACAGGATCCAGATTCAGAGGGAGAGTTTTTGAAGATAAATATGGGAAAGATGATCAACATATTCCTTTAAAATAACACTTCACTAAATATCAGTAGGCTGAGTTCTTTCCAAATAAGCAGAAAATCTGATGATATACATACCAAGAAAGGTTTGCCACACCTAGCACAACCATTTTTAGATTCATTGAGTGGAAGAAGGACACAGCTTCAAAGCTTTTACCAGGAACACTCTGGTACTATCCATCCATCACAACCTCCCTAGCTCATATCTCCCTTGATCAATAAAGCAAGCAGAATCGATGCGCAGGCCACATTGTCTGGATAACTCTCAATCACATAGACAGCAGCTGGGCAAACACTCACGCTAACAGAAACTTTCCAACTGGCTGAAAATTGGTCTTTTTTTTTTTTTTTCAACAGACATTTCTCTTAGGTAATTTTTAAAAATAGCTTGTAATCTCTCCATTTGTATTAGATGGGAGTAATAGTCCAAGGAACTGGCCTAGAAATAGTTTGGTAAAAGGAAGCCAATTTGGGAGCAGAGAGTCTGTGCAGATGATCCACACTTTTCATCACCAATGCACCATGCTGATATCAATAACAGATCCAGTCACCCTCCAAAATGCTGGCATTAAGATTTTGCCTTAAACAACTTCAGTGCAGAATTAATTGCCTTATGAAAAATTGCGACTCATAATAATCACATTCACTAACTTTCCCCAACTATGCTCAATTATTACTCATGCTTTCTAAACTAGATAAGTATAATATTCTAAGTTTAGGAATTTAGCAAACTCTAGTTAAAAACACCTATGAAGAATGAGCTGGCAATGGATTTCTATTGCCATGAGACTCCTCTGATTCTCACTATCTTTGCCCTTTAAATTTACAATCATTGCATTCACTACTTTTTTGGAAGCAAAGGACAACTCTTAGCTGAGGCAAAAGATGTTAACATTAGCAAAGGGCAAGAATGCTATTAAAAACAAGACTATTTATACAAATGGATGTTCTATTCCAATAAGCAAGTCAAAAACTACCATTTATTCCAACATCAACTACTATTCCAAACGTTTTGAAAGATTCCTTTCCTATAATTACCATCAGAGCATGTTAAACATTCTTTTAAGTGCATTTATTAATTAATCAAGCTCCTTTGTAGTGCCTGCCATGAAAGTGAGATTATGCTAGGTGCCGCTGATTTTTTGGGAAAGAGCCAAGCGTAATTTGGAGTAAAATCAGAAAGATAGTATTGATGATCAAGTAGGGTAACATCACTTCACAAAAATTATGTTTTCAGACCTAGTGCAGTCTTGATTCATCAAACAGAGCCTCTCAGTGGTTTTGGAATTGCTTCAGAATAAATTGGGCTAACACTGGACCTAGGAGGATGAATGGTTAGCAAACAACACCGTTCGTTAAGATGGTCGGTACCGCCTTACTCAGTGGCTGCGGTCACTCTGGTCCCTTGAGCCCTCAATGACTGAGATACTTGGACTGAGTCCACCAGGCACCATCACCATTTATTACCTTCCTCAGAAACGATCGGCTTTGTTTTTGTTTGGTTTTTTTTTTTCAGTTTCACTTTGAAAGAACAAAACAAATGGAGGTTTCTATGTATCACAAGCATACAGAAAATTCTCACAGAGTTCATGCCCTTCAGATGAATGTATTTCTTTACCTAACAGGGAGGTTAGATATGGTATGGGTTAGAAATAAGCCAGTTCTGCAGGCAGGTGTGAGACTAGGTGACCCAAATATGCAATACTAGGACGCCATGTAAATCCCCCTTCTAACACTATGGGTTCTTGAGTGTCCTGATACAACACACAAGGGCAGGAAGTACTTAGATCACTTCTAATTAAGACAAAAGGGCAAAGGCAGTGGAAGTCAGATAAAGATACAAAGCAAATGAACAAAAACAAATCCTTAGATTCTGACCACTGGATGACAGTTATCAGAAAGGAGGGGAATGAGGTAATCCCAGACTAAATGTAATGTTCCCTTTAGCTCATCAAACATGATTTTAGGAGGTGACAGGTCATGGTTTGCAAAAATAATCATTTTATGACAATACATAAAAGAAGAAACTCCAAGTGAATCTGGGATTTTACTTCAAGTGAGAAAAAAGAGGAAGAATATGTTAAAGAGAGTGTCACATTTTTCCTTTGGAAAGTGTTGGCTTTTTCTGAATTCTAACAAAATGTACATCATTGAAACATCACTTAAATGGCCTGAATAATTTTTCTTTTCAGGACAGTAATGGACATGACATAAGTGTTAAAGGACTTAAACTGAAAAGGAAGCAGGAATATGAGGCAAGCAGATACTGAAAAGAGATCTTGTAAAAGCTTTTAGTTCTATTATTCACATGCCTGAAAATGGATATGTCTGCAAATTGATTACAAAATCAACTTTCCACAATGGGAAATAAAAATCTCCCCCCCAAAAAAACCTCTAGTTTTTGATGTTTTTGCATTAAAGGAAGCATTAATGTTCCCACTGTTAAGTTTTACCTATTGATTACTGCTCATGAACGGCCATAATTGCTGGCACTTGAGATACACTGGAGATGTTTTAGGCTTCTCTGAACACTACAGCACGTGGTTGTCATGATTCGATAACAGCGCGATGGCCTTGCTCAGTTGAAACGAAGACACCTCAGTAGCGATAATGATGACGACCTGACAACCAATTCATTTGGGAATGAGCCTAATAACTTGTCATTGAGGAACAAAGTAGAATTCAGAGGAATAAGAAAAGAGACAGTGACAAGTTATGTTGTGCAAACTACCTCTGTTTCTCAGCCAGCAGGTAATAAGACTGTGTTCCTACTCTTGAATTTGAAGTGATATAGCCAAAATAAAGTCATCAATCTTTACAGTTTAAAGAGCACTCCAGAGATCTAGTCCGAAGATTCTCTTGCCATCAGCTCAAGACCCACCTGCAGATGTCAAAGCCCTATCTGAAAGATCAGTTCATTGTAACCTGTAGGTTTCTTGTTTCCTGTTACTGACAATGCCATTAAGATGTAAACTGTAGTAACCACTTTCCATCATGCAGATATGGACATATGTTCACTGGTTTATTTTAGTCTTTGGTTCATTTAAAGTGATTGAACTAGAATATGCTATATACTAAGGACATAATATATATACAGCATATATCATATATTTGATATCATATACCATATAAAATATATCCCATGTAGCACAGTATATGGTACTATATTGTAGTGTAAAAGAGTTAATTGGGCTTTTTAAGTCACTAGCCTTTGGCTAACACCTGCAGCGGCACTTGGAAGTGTGGGGAATTGGGCACGTATACCCATAACTGCAAACACCTGGGCCCAAAGGGCATGGGCGGGAGCATATGTAATTGTGCACACCTGAGCCTAGAAGTAAGCGGTAGCATCAGCAGCAATAGAAGTGGTGAGAAAATGCTTACAGAAGAGGTGAGAGAAAATGCTAATAGAGAGTCCAAAAAACAAGCACAAGTTGGGCTCGTGCCTGTAAACTTCAGCCTATGAAGCAGCCAGGGCTAGGGATCATGGTTCCAGTCCTGATTGGGGCAATACAGCAAGACCTAGTCCCAAAAAATAACTGGGCATGGTGGCGCGCGCCTATAATCCCAGCTACCTGTGAAGCTGAGGCGGGGGATTGCTTGAGTCTGTGGTACCCAGGCAACATGAGCCTGCGGTTCCACATGCAAAAATAGCGAGACCTAGTATTTAAAAAAAAAAAAAAAAAAAAAAAGCACAAAGATTTGTGGGGGCCTGGGTGGTTTGGCTGCTGCCTGCCTCCCAGCCACCTGCCCAGCTGATACCTATCTCCTTGCATGCCAGCTCCTTGCCTGGTGAGCCTGTGTACCTGGTTCCCTAGGAGGATTAAAGCCTGTAAAATCCACCAAGGGCCCTAGAATTCTCTTTATCCATCTGCCCAAATTGATGGTGAATCTGCTCTATATAGCACATATACTGTATGCACATGTGCTGTGCATGGTATATGTGCTATATATACTATATACTACAAGTCATAGGGAGGACAAAGATGAATAAGACATGATTTCCTGACTTCAAGTAACTCACAAGCTTATATGGAAGACAGACACTAACAGATACAATGCAGCATCATCAGCAAAAGGCAGTAGAGTTATATATATATTTTTTTTTTCCTAAAACTATACATTTTATTTCAGGCTTAAAATGTATATATATAAAAGAAAATTAGGATACAACAAGATATCAACATGCAAATTAGGACACAAGAAGATATCAAAACAGTAGAATTATAAACAAGGAAGAAATCAACTTGTGAGAACTCACCCAAATGAGCTGACATTGGCATGAGGAGTTGCAGCATGAGGGGACATCCCACAGAGACACAGGGGAAACCCAGTGCAGGGAATTCCAGAGAGAGATGTGCTACACAGAATCTCAGAAACATTAAAGAACATGGCACGTGCAGATGGAGAAGACTTCGGTGTAGGCAGGACATGAAGCACACACAAGGCCAGTGAAGAGGCAGCACCAGAGAAAGCTCTGGAGAGCAGTGAGACTGAAATGTGCTCAGCCTCAAAGGCCAAGAGAAGGAAAGTCATTTTACCCCACAGGGAAATGAAATAGTCAACACAAGGTTTGCACTTAAAAGGATTGTGCTGCCTTATTCAAATTGATTGTCTCTCAGAACTGGGCACAACCCCCTCTCACCAGATAAATACAGGTACTCCCTGCTTTTCTCAAATTCACTTCACGTCACTCCCTTTTAACAAAAGACATACATTGACACCTACTAATGACATCTGGAACAGATATTCACTCTAATGGCAAAAGTAAAAAAGGGGTAACTAGCACTGAGGGTTGTTTCTCGGTGAGCTATTCCAGAGGCAGCCACACCCCCAGCAAGGAGAGTGGCACCATCTGGCTCCCTCCAGAGGAGGAAGGAGCCATCACCTTTCACTCAATGTTAGTGTTATTTTAGATTTTATGTGCCATTTGATATTAACTGCTATGTTATTTTGAGATCTGGGAATGTCCAAGAATTTCTTCGTAAATATTAGTCCCCCCCAATAGGGGGATACATTCCATGAAACTTAGTGAACGCCAAACTGATAGACATTGCCAAATGCTGTATATGCTATGCTTTTTCTCACACATACCTGTAATAGCTTAATTTATAAATTAATCATAGTAAGAGATTAATAATTAACTGATGAATAGAATAATTACAATGATGTTCTGTAATAAATAAGTCACATGAATTTGTGGTCTCTCAAAACACCTTATTATACAGGACATTTTCCAAGGGAAGTGAGTAGAGAGGGTAATTGCATAAAGCAAAGTCAAGGATAAGGAGGAGACCGCTATGAATTAATGGTACGTACTTTTTCACTTTTTATACCATTTCAACTTTTGAAAGTTTCATAGACAGGCTCTACAGATAGTGAGGGAAACCTGTATCCATTCAGTAGGGTTGCTGCTGCTCAATAGATGAAATCAACACTGTGATTCAGAAAGAGATCACTTTAAATGGCAGAGAGAATGACTGGAAGTGGGTGGCACTGTAAGAAAGGAGATCAGTAAAAGGGGTCTTGTAATAGTCCAGAGGAGATGATGCTGGCTTCAGGAAAGCAGATGGCAAGGAAAGTGAATTCAAAGGTCACTTAGGAGACACAATTAATGGGATTTTGCCACTGATGGGGTATGGGAACTGAGAGAAACAGACATGAGAGAGGCACTAATTTCTGACCGAGACTTTACTGCTATCAGCTCAAAGAGGAGGTAGGTACAGTCCAGATCATAAGTGGAAGGGTTAGAATTGGATAAGGGCTCATTGACTCTGCTATTGAGTCAGAAAAGAAAGCAGAACCAGCCACTGAAGGTGAACACAACAGAAGAAAAAAGTGAAGCTTCAACACAGTGGATTTTGGGTCCAAAATCCCTTTATCAATATGAAAACCAACTGAGGCTCAAAGCAATTAAGGGAGTTAGCCAAAACCACCCCAGACATTGGCAGTAAAGCCAGGGGGTTGAGTATTTCCCTGGAGGCTTGTCCCACAATATTACAATGTTTGCTTTTACAAATTAAAACAATAACTTCCTGAGCATGGAACTGAAGAGGGGACATATATGTAAATTAAGAGAAATTGTGGATTGCTACGCCCTTCCTTGCTCTGCCCTTGGCTCCTGGCAATTCAGTTTATAACCAGTCCCTGGAACATTTATTTTCTTTAGTCCAAGGAAAACAGGGTGAAAGATCAATACTGGTTACCCTTGAGGCCATGGGTTTTGTAATTTGACAAATAAATGTTTTTGAATGAATTAAAATAGATGTGAAGGAAGACCCCAGAGTTTTTTAAATAATAACTTATTTTTGCAATTTCTTAACTGAAAGGGAGGCAGGAAAAGTTGTTATTGATTCACCAGAACACAATTTTCCTGCCTTTGCAATACAAATTCTTGAGTCTCGTAAAGAGAAGGCATGCCGATTTACTGACTTGTTATTATCCAAAAATCAATATGTATGACTCTTAATAAATTGATTTTAGAATTTCAAAATATCATTCATGTGTCACTGGGAATACAGCAAACACTGAACAGAAATCTTCATGTTTTTTATCAATATTTCTTTATTTAATCTGCTTAAAATAGCAACATAGCTGTTGACAGAGTAGCTTCAGTTCTGTTTTAGGCTTCAATATCCTGATGAAACATAATTTATTTAACACAAATACCCTAATGAGGAGGAAATGTAGGGATGAGGGGAACGCAGACTGCTTCAACACTCAATTTATCTACCATATATCAACTGCTAATAATGTAATCACGAACATATATCTAAATATCTGATATATAAAAGGCACTAAGCAGTTTTCAATAGCTCAGGAAGTAATGAAAATAAGTCATGATTAAATTTTTAGATATCTCAAGTTTCCTAGTAACCTCAGGATGGAAGGCATTTATACATTTCAGATGGTGCTAATGACAAAGGAGGTAAATCAAACCACCACAAGAACCAGTGAGGATAATCCAAGTGCTGGATTTCTCCTTTGTGCTTCGAGGCAAATACAGCACCTTCTGAAACACTAATTTACCCCAAAGACCATCCTAGCCCTGACACAACCAGGGCCTCTTCCTGCTTCTGTTTCACTCTGTCACATGATGCATGACACTGGACTTCTTTTGGTTTTATCTCTCTCATTGGCTGTCTTTGTCTCCAGCAGGAAGCTCCATAAATGCAAACTATCTGTACTGCTCACACTAGATGTCCAGAACCTGAAAAGTGCTTCACACATTCTAAGTGACCAGGCAGTAATTTTGGAATGAATGAACTAGTAAACAAAGGGAAAATGGAATTGTATGGCTTGCTGAACCAGTTTTGCTTTTTATTTTCTCATTTTCTCTTGAAAAGCATTGGTCATAACAGCAAAAATAATAAATAGTAGTATACTGACTAGTAGACACTTTAACTTTTTCCTCTAACAGAATCCTTTCGGCCAACGTTCCTGGGTTTTTATTTGGCTGCAGCGACACCTACTGATAATTTTGGAGAAAATCATCTTTTCTCTTGCTGACAGCCGGCTGTGCCTGAGACAAGATCCCAGGGCACTTAGGTGTCAGTCTGCCCTTCACATACCAACTCTTAAAGACAGTTTTCTCCACTTCACAGACAGAAACCCTGAGTGAATACATCATTAACATATCCCACAGCAAATTAGGGACAGAGCGCTCAGTGGCAACTCCAGGCTACAAGAGCCCGCCTTTTAAGTCTTGCTGAATAAGGAAATGGGATTTCTATCCCATAAGTGTTTACTAGAAGACATGCACTACTGCATAGTGTTTAATCTGAATATCACCTCTATGTCTGTATTTGACTTCAAAAATTTCCCACATCTTTTGGGAAATTTTGCCTCATAAAAATGTGACAGCTTCAAACTAAATGAAAGGTGAGGGAAGATCAAGAAACCTAGAAAAGTATACGGAAACATTCTAATGTCGTAGTGCAAAAAAAAAAATAATATATCACTATTACTTTTCTGATGTTCTTCTATTCACTTAAGTCACTCTGCGCTAATCTCATGGCCACAGCCAGTCTGCTGATTGGGCTATTAAAAGGGTCAAGACTACTAGTTGCTGAACAAGTGAACAACCCAAATTTATATATTCACATGCTTACAAATTCCAGATTTTACGTTTACTCCAGGAAATAAGTCAAAAAGCACCACCCAGCCCGACCTGCTGCACGTAATCGGGTTTCGCCGACTGCCGCCCCCTGGCGGTGCGCATTCGTGCTCCACACCAAGTGAGTTCAACCCAGCAAATAGCCCACCGGTACCTCCACCGCACGTGCTCGCTAGATCTCAGAAAGGATGGATTTACTGATTCCATAAGAAAAATTAAAACTATCTCTCTGAAGCTGGAATCTACCTTGAGACAGACTTCTTCCCCCAAATTTTACCGGAAAGACTATATTGTGACTATTGTGAGCTCAATGGAATTTCTAAATAGATTAAAGGAAAAGGATGTTGGAGATGGAGAAAATCACCTGGAAGCCCCAGCAGTAGTTTCTCTGCAATTAGCCATCACTTGAAGCAAGTTTCGACGGCACTGAATGTCAATGTGTTCAGCTGTGAAATGGGGATATTAATAACTGTCTCATTGTTAGAATAACGTATTCAGATACAACTATGAGGATCAAACAAATTTAAAAATCCCTCTTCAATCTCTAAATCCAATCACTGAGGAGGTTCTATTTTGAGAAACCATGAAGCACAATATTTAATCATCTAAATATAAGAAGCAAGTCATAAACTACAGAGTCTAGGGATGCAAAGACTCCTGAAAGTAAAAATTTTGCTTAAGATGGAGTAACTGGGATATATGCAGGCATTAGCTATATGCAGGCAGGAGCCCACATCTCTAGACTGCTGAGTCACACTAGTCTAGACTCCCAGTAAAAAAGGTCTCCCAGCTTCCCAACATGATCATCTCTTCTCTGGAATACTGTCACATGCCCAGCTCTGTGCACTGTAGCTAAAAAGAAATGCTTGGTTTCCAGGCTGCTCAGAGAGAATCTGAAAATAAAACCTGTAGGGAAAGATCAGTGGAGTACAGATTATTCTATATAGAGGAAGCGGTGAAGAACTCCATGGCAGCATATCTGCAAAGTCTCAGTTCCACTGAGGACCAAACAAGGGGAGCTCATGTTCATACACTAGTAAATGGTTAGCAACTAATTCACTGAGAAGCAGTGTGTATGTGTTCATTATGAACTTTACTGATATAAAGGACGTGTGGTGCACAAAAAGAAATAATAACAGATGTGCTACTCTTTATTGTATGCCTGATAGAGCCAACAGACTGTCACAAGATGCTTCCAGCAGTTTTTACCAAATCCTTCTATCTATAAACTTATAACTGTAATTCACCTATGATTTGACAAATGGAGTTGGATCCCACCTCATGAATTTTTTTCCTGATAAATGTACTGTCATTATATTTGTATGTGATCTCTTGTTCAACTGTTCCTCATACAACACAAATTAAATTCATTAAGTTGAAGCTGCTTTCAGCTTTGACAGTAGAAATAACATGCTTTTTTTAGTTAATAATCTTCATTATTGTCATTTTCTCCATTTTCTCTTTCTCACTGTAAGAATAACCAGTCAACAGAGCAGTAAATCATGCCCTGACTTGGAATGGAAAGTGCAGGAAATACTACTATCTACCTCTTAGGGCTATTGGGAGGAGTAAATCAGCTTTTCTCTATTAGTGTGATAGCCAACACTTGGAACATAATAAACAAGACATGTATCTAACTATTTTTTATTATTGAAGAATTTCCTCTTCGTTAAGCAGTATAATAAATTCCCAAGATAAAATCCCCTTCTCTGATAGTTTATAAGAATGAAAAAATCCCCTGCCCCTGACAGATATATTCCCACTTATCCAATGTTTACCTTTCTTTTTTTTTTTTTTTTTGCAGTTAACACATATTCTTTCACAATATAATGCTTCTAAACATATTAGGGCTACATGGTATTCTTATTTTTGTATGTAAAAAATTTTTGGAATATTTGAGTAATCTGGGAGATTACTAATTATCTTTTAATGAAGTGTTGAAGCATCTGAGAATTATCTAAGTTCGTTGGGGCTCTGCTCCTTTCATTGCTTTTTGGACTACTTTACAACTTGAGGTTACTAATGGCAACACAGGCAATTCCTTAATAAGCAAATTAACTGCCCAATGGAGAGAGAGAGCCCTCCCCTTAGAAAATGTGAGCCCTGTATTCACTATAAATTCATTTTAACAGTCCTTGACTACAAGTAAATTTGTAATTCTTAGATCTCTCTTTTGACCCAGTTGTAGCATCTGCCTGATTGCTTTATTAATGACTTTTTAAAAATCTTTTTGCATGTTCATTTTGTATCTGAATGAGATTGGGATTACAGCCTCTTTTACTGCTATGAATTATTGATGGTTCCCTCAAGAAGTCTGTAGACCAAAGCTTTAAAGAAAGGATGTTTTGATTCAGTGAAAGGGATTAAGAGAAGTTTGAAGGCCTTTTGGTTCCAGGGTCTTCCTGGGTGGGTAGAAAGAAAAAGCAAAATATGAAGAGGAGGAAGTGAAGTGAGGGGGGAAGAGAGGAGGAAAAACAGGGAGAAGGCGGGAAAAGGGCTGCAAAATCACATGAAAACTTGACCACATCATTTTTTCCCATGATTTGCCTACACCTCCTTTTTATCAGTGGACTGAGTAAATGAGTTATTTTTTTTCCCTGCAGTTTTTCTACCTGGCAAAAATTCTTCACCTTAACACTAGGAACCGCCTCTGTGACCCATCTGCTTCCCTCACGCAGGGCTCAAAAGCCCAAGGTTTTGGTCCTGCAGGATGTGCAATACTTTATCAAGTTTGTGATAAACAAACCCAGGTGGTGATCACCTCTTGCCTATGGCTGATTAGACATCAAACCTTATGCAGCTGGAAACCACCAACATGACTTTGGGTATTTACCCCCAGGAGTCATCAAATCCACCCTGTTCCAAGCAGTGGTCCTCTTGCCAGAGCAACAGCTTGAAATTTTCATCCCGTTATTTCAAAAAGATTTCAGCCCTCCAGGACAACTAAGAGGTGGAAAGTGAAAATCAAAATTCCTTCAGCTGTGAGCACTTCTCAGACTTAAAATCCTTCCCTGGGTCTTGCTAATCTGTATGTTTATAAAGTTTAAAGATTTTTCCCATGAATCAAAACTGGCCCCCATGTTCAGCATAGACGTTTTATGCCAAATTCTACAAAGAACCTTTCGGTCTTGCAGATGTGCAACACTTTATCATAAATTCTGAGTTGCAAAAGTAGAAAAGTTCTGAAATGCAAAAGCAAAACCCTATGGTTATTAATTCTCAAATGTTAAAAAATGAAATAAACTCACCACTAATGTCAACTCACCAGGTCACTAGGCCTTGTTTTGAAGAATTTTCTCCTTTTGGTCTCAATAGAGATCAGTAAGTTATTTAATTGCTGTCTTCTGAAATGCAAAAGTTAAGTGCATCCTTCTCTACGTCAGATGAAATAAGACCAGTAAAGTTTGGAAGACTCCAAATACATTCCAGATTCTAAAGACCAAAGATATTTGATTAAGTAATCACTTTATTCAGCATCATGTAACTTCAAGAGTTAAAGGTACTGTTATGACTACTTGCTCGGTTTTGTTAGAAACAAAATTGGAAGCTTTTTAACATCATCTTTACTTACTTTCCTGTCTATTTTTCAAAGAGGATGATTTATACTTAATTTCTTCCTTCCCAAAATTTTTCCCAATTCTCTCAGTATTTCTTCTTGTTTAATTCTCAGAAGAGCCTTCTAGATGTTTTCACATGTTAATGATTCCCCAGTTGAGCCTGCAAGTGCGTTCTGATTACAAAGAAATTAGTTCACAGCATTCTCCTCAGATTTAATGTGCCTTATTAATGTTTTTATTAACTGTAGCTGATGAAGAGATTATTTACTCTGGCTGAGTTCCAAGTCTCCTTTCCTAACTCTCCAAAGGAAAAGTGACTGCTGGATTTTCACATGAGAAATTCATTCCAAATGAAGGAAATGTAATTTTCCCACATTCTTTAATTCAATATAATTTAATTATAAAAGTATAGATAAGAACCTCAGCTTCTGGGATGCAGTAAGTCTGCTACCTCATGCAGATCATTAAAAGAAATAAAATGAAAATGAATGATTTTGAACTGAGATATTTGGGTTTAGCTTTCCAGAAGAATCTTCCTAGTCAACAAGTCCAAACTTTAGTGAATCTTTGATGCTGGAACCCAATAGTTAGGACTTCCTGGAAGGTATTTTAATGAAAGGAGAAACATTTATTCAAACCAGGACCCTAGAACCTTCAGTATAGTATACTATGATTATAATATGGCTGCAGTCAAAAGTGAGCTACTAAAGACAACTTGATTCTCTGATTTGGGGAAGTAATGAGCCAGTGTCAAGAGATTCCAGTTTAATAAATTTTCCATTGCCCACTAGGTGATCTATACCTGTTTTTATTCCTTAATAGACATAACCAAAGGCCTCTCTTTAAGCCACTTAATTAGATAGGCAGAAAACATTAAATAGTTGATCTCCATGAGATGCAATCATCTGATTCTCATCTGACTCAAGTGCTAAAATAGTGAAGGCAGCGATCCCAACATTTCCTAACCATTTCAACAGTATAGAACCACTCAAAATATTCTAAAAGTACTCCAAAAGTTTTATTCTTTGCCACAGGAGATGGTAGCCACCTGATATGATGCAGTCGTTATCTAACACTACCACTACGGTGGTGATGACATTATAATATAAAAGTATAACAAATTAACATATTGTGCACCTTAAACTTACACACTTTTATAGGTCAATTATATCTCAAAGCAAGGAAAGGGAGTAACAGTAAATAAAATGTTAGATTATATTCCCAAAAATCTAGCCTCAAAATGCTATTATGATTATGACCCAAAGATATGCAAGAATTAATTCATACAGAAAACTTTTTCAGGTATAAACATAACTTTGGGCTAATGTAAATTAGGCTTTTTACTCCATTGAACTATATGACCAGCACCTATGGTGTTGTCTTCCCCATGATTATGCAACCCAGTGGGTGTGAACATGGATAAGTGTGCACACCTGGGCCTAGGAGAGAGGGGCTAGAAGAGCACAGCAAAAGACAGTACAACAGAGGGAGCACGACTGGATACCACAGAGGGCCAGGTAAAGGGCATGCAAAATCCAGGGGGGAGGGGGGGAAGGGGGGGCTGGGAGGCTGGGAGGCTGGGAGGCTGGAGGGCTTGCCAGGCTCTTCCTTGTCCCTTCCTGGCCCTGCCCTGGCCCTACCCTGCCTGTTGTGTCTGTATAACTGCTAGAATCAATAATGGACCTACGTAAATTGGTGAGCCTGATAATTGCCCCAACAATTATTATAGTGGCATCACGACTAGGCTAAGTAAAGAGAACAAGAGACAGCTAAAATCAGATAAAGGTCTACCTGCTATGTAATAGTTCCGTGTCAAATATATAAGCATTATGAAAAGCCCCCTAGGATCTGATTAGCATTTTTTTCCATGAATTAAGCTAACTCCATCTAAAACCCCACCCCACTGCCATGTTGCTTTCCAGTAACACTACATAAAGGACTGCTATTTAACTGACAGAATGCATTAAAGCATCCCTTCCCTCCTCCCAGTTGTGTGGCAACATCCAAGCCCAGAATGACCACCAGCTGGAAGAAAACCTCAACTATATGCAGTTAAGAGTACTCAACGCTGAATGCTACATGCTGAGGATTCCCAAAAAAAAGAAAATTAGCAAGCTGAGGTAGTGCCACTGATGGAAACTGAGCACTACTGATAGTAATTATGGGAAAAGTTTCCAAAGGGAGGATTCAGCATGAGGGGAGGACTGCCAGGCAAGGCTTCAGCAAGAGCTGGGTGCCCACAGATGGAAAAGGAAGAAGGTTAGCCAAGGAAAGAACAGTAATGGGGGAAGTGTGGGTTGAAGACTGGTGTGATGCATGTTCTGGTAACAGCACTGTACCATGATAGGTCCTGATGAAGCCACTGGGAGAAACAAGGTAGGGAGACAGACTCCAGACAGAACAAGGAGGCACCTGTGTTCATGAGGGGTATAAAACAGATAAATACACATTAAGAGATGCTTTCTTATCTGTGGTGGCCGGATCCCTGAGTTACCTGCTCTCTATCTCCGATTCCTTGTTTTAACATTTAATATCTCCTTCACTTCTGCTGCATTTTATTTTCACTTTGCACCAGCAATCTTTCCAATTTCAAAAATAGCTTTGGTTTTCTGAGGCCAGCTTGAGAGGTTGGCAGTTCTTTTAGATCAACAGAATCTAGTACTACTGTTCTGGAAAGACCCAGCTGGTACAAAGATTTTTATTTTAACAACCAAGGCTGGTTGAGAAGGGCCTATGCCTGTGGGAGTTATCCGCACAGTGGCCATACAGAATCAATTCAAGTCAGGTGGCTGTGCCTCCTACAGTGCTGTAGAGGCCCTGCTGACTGTAGTCTGTGAGCTGCCTCCGTTAGTGTTTCAGACCTTGAGCTGATGTCTCATTCATTTTCTCAAAAGAAAACTTAGAAGGAGAAAAAGGGAGTTTAGTGATTTGGACAAATTGGTGTGTGTGTGTGTGTGTGTGTGTGTGTGTGTGTGTGTGTGTGTGTGTGGAGAGAGAGAGATCTGAACAAATTGAAGTATGTGTGTATGAAGAGAGAGATCTGAACAAATTGAAGTGTGTGTGTATGTGTGAAGAGAGAGAGAGATCTGAACAAATAAAAGTATGTGTGTGAAGAGAGAGAGAGAAAGAAAGAGAGAGAGAGAGAGAGAGAGAGAGAGAGAGAGAGAGAGAGAGCTGAACTGGACCTTTGACTCCTGAAATTAATGAACTCCTGAAGCCTTCTTTCTGGTTGCCTGCAATTTGTGGTGCAAAAGTTCTGCAAATAACCTTCAAATTCATCAAATGTCAGTTGTAAAAAAACAGTTTAACACAAACCACAAAATTATCCATGCCATAAATTCTTTCCTCTTTCCAAATAGCTGAGTATTTCCTATGTTAAAGGAACAAAAAATGGACTGTGGTGAACATACATAATTAATCAGCAGCAGTTCCATGGGCAACAGAATGAAAGGAAAAATGAATACATTTAATTCTTTCTAGACCAGCCCCTGATTTCCTTTAGGCTTGGTCAGCTTCATTTCTGACTTTTGATTCATATGAGCTTTTGTATGTGAGTTTCTCAGCACACACCTGCAAGCACAGTTAGAAATGGAAAGAGGGAGGGAAGTCTATTGATGTTTGTGGAGCTTACCTATTTATAACCAACCTGAGGCTAAAAACATTTTTTGTTTATGACTTCAAACAAAAAAATACCTACATTATAACAGGATAAAGAAACTCTATAAATAAATGCATTGCAAAACCTATTTAAAATCTGAACTTTATTTAATCCTTCATCATAGGCATAGGGACAGATTCTTCTCCCCTAGAAATCCCCAATCACCACTGACCCAAGAGCTCAAACGGGAAGGTCTTTGAGGAAATGGTATCTTGAACTTAGAAAGATCGTGCCTGCAGTTCTCACGTCCCTTGTGGGTGTATACCCCTGAGAGGCAAGGAGAGATGGGGTCACAATTGCTAACCTAAACTGGCACCATGGTGTCTTGCCAAAAGTGAAAAAGGAGGGTTGCACCCAAGTCTTCTGCTCCTCCTGCCTAGGAAAAGTCATTCAGATGATGTGTGTGAATGGCTTTACCATCAAAGCCAGAAACCCTGGGTACCAACTCGAACAGGAAGGCACCTAGGTACCTGGAAGACAATGACCCTATGACATTCATAACAAGAAGCTCACTCATCCCTAACGCAAGAGTCTGAGTAGCAAACTCCACGGTCAAGTTTCAGGAGTCTGCGATGTGGCCATGAACTTTCTGGGAAAATTAATCAACAATTGACTTTAAGTCTGATCTCTGTATGACTGTCAAAAGGTATTTTTTAAGACACACTAATGCAACAGACAACAGATTATTACAAGTAATATATATTTTTACTAATGGAGATTCCATCATGGAATATAGAAACATTTACGCTCCTCTTTCTCCATCCCTTCCATATAAACAGAAGTTGCCTCCTCACCCAAGGGAACATTCAGTCTATGGTACTTGTCCTCCAGGGGGAGAGCCCAGGTATCAGTAATTCTTACAGCTCTCCACGTGGATTCCTATGTGCAGCCAAGATTGACAGTTACCAGGGGGTGCAGTTAATTTGCCAATCATTTTGTACTAGTTACACTGGATTAAAATTTCTTTCATTATTCTCCTTTCATACATATACAGCATTAGTCATTTCACTCAATATTATTTTTTTATAACATTGAAAAACCAGTCCTAACTGATAGTGAACAAAACTGCCTCATTCAAGGACCTATCATTACACATTTTTTCATTAAAGTTCATTTCCAAGAACTTACAATGAGACATTAAGTCAGGACTCACTGGATTTAATTACATCAGTCCTGGCAGCTTCCTGAGCAAACTTAATCCCCAGCTTGACATGTTCTACATTGAAATATACCATATTCTGTGGCAGTGGAAAATGGTTTGACATCTCATGCGTCCCACTATCTTTTGCAGAGCATCTTTTCCTTGTTGCCACCGCCCATATCGCACCACATTTAGTATTCAGTCTTAGCTACATGGTAAGTGTTTTTAAAAGAGTAAGAAGAAGCAGGATGACAAGAAAGAGAATCAGTTATGGTGTGAGCTCTGAATTCTTACAGCCAAGTGCTCACTTTCTCCAAAGCCAACAGTTCATTCCACCTTCCCACCAACTCAAAATACACTTACCTTGTGCTCCTTTCTTTAATCTTAAAATTATCTTAAATCACAAAGTTATGAACATAGTAAGTTAATAATAATGAGTAATAATAAACAAATCATAACATCTTAATGGATTATCCTGCCCAAATTGAAGTTCTGCAATGTTCTAAAATCTTCTAAAGCTACATTCTCTCCACCTCAAGGAGGGCTCTAATATTGAAGAGTGGGCATCACATATTAAGGGTTTTATAAATTACAGGATCCGGCAAAGCACCCCAGAAGCTGCCTCAGCCACTACAACCATGAGGTCAGCCTGGGGGCAATGTCAACCCACCAGTGTGACTGTGCAGGAAGATGGGGAAAAACTAGGTTTACTGGTGATATATGAGATGTTGAATCAACCTAGCTCTGAGTCAGGAACTCTATCTCTGGAATTCTTATTTTGAAAGAAAGTGTATTTCTTCACTCTTTAAACTATTTTAAGTTGAGCCTTCTGCTACCTGTAGCTAAAACCATCCTAACAGAAACAAAAAGCAAAAAGGAAAGAATCACCAGATACTACCTACATGGGAGAAATTTCAACATTAAAATGAATCTCTTGACTCTAGTTTGGTTGCACTGATTTTATACTCTGAAAAGAGTAACTGAGTGATTTATTATAACCAGATAAGAAGTGATGTGGATCATAGATGCTGCTCTCTATATAGATCCTTGCCTATGAATTTGAAAATGAGCTTGGCAAATCAGAGAAGAAACTGATTCTACGCACGTGAATCTAGAGCCTCATCTATGTGACTAGCATTTGCTAGTCCATCAATGCACTTCAACATAACACACTTCCCACACCTGATCCTTCTCATCACAACAACACACAATTCATTCCAGCCCTAGCTCCCTATAGTCAGAACAAGAAACACAGAGGCAGTGTGTATATGAAAATGTGAAGAAGAAAAAAAAACCCACAAGTTCAGAAAAATTGAGGTCATGAATCTACAGCTTTGCCTTAGAAAGTCATCTAAATTTTCTGTTCTTGTTACTTCACAGGAAACGAGACTACAATCTATTCAGAGTTTGCATTATTTTTAGTCAATCCCAATTACCCACTTCAATCTGTTCATTTTTAAAGGTTTATATGGGTTTTAGCATTTGTGTTAGAATACTATTCATATTGTAAAATAGATGTGATAACCTATAAATAAAATAACTCACTCAAAAAAGAGGACTGAAGATGGTCAGCTGAAGTGATATCAAATAAGATTACTTTCTAAAGGATCTCAATGTTTACATTTTTAATAATTGGGGGGATTTCTGCTTACCTTTACAGTGTGCACATTCTGACTACATTTGCAATGCAACACTGCTCTCTACAATGGCATGTCTCATGAAACACCTATTGACATCTGTATCAATTTCCTGTTTGTACTGTAAAAAAAATTATCACCAACTTTGCTACAAGAGTTAATTATTTTTAGAGTTCTACAGGTCAAAAGTCTGAAATGGGTCTTAAGGGGCTAAAATCAAAGTGCCAGTGGGGTTGCGTTCCTTAAGGAAGATCAAGCAGGCCAACCATTAATCAATCACCTCTCTTCTTCAGCTTCCAGATGTCACTCTGGCATCTGCCCATTTGCACAGCTCCTTCTCTGACTGCCCTTGCCACCTCCTCTCCTAAGGTTATCTATGGTTAGACAGACCCCACCCAGATAATCCAGGGTACTTTGCCCATTTCAATATACTTGGTCACATGAGCAAAGTCATTTTTACCAGGTTACATAGTCACAGGTTCCAGAGATGAGGACATAGACATCTTTGTAGACCTACTTGTCTACCTATTACAAAATCCATCATATAAAGGGGAGGCCTTCCTGTACTTCATCTTTTCTTTGATTAAGAAATTGTATCAATTAATGTTAATTCAGGAGTTCTTATTGGTATTGAGTTACTAAGAGATAATCCTGTCCCTCCAAGGAAAGATTGGTGAGCTAATACAATTCTATTTGAATACAATCGTCCCACATGAGATAAAAAGAATGGTTTAAAGTATGTGTTCCTTGTTTTGGTGCCCTGGAATGTTAAAGATACTGAAAACATTAATTTACTGACAAAAGTGACAGTAAAAAGTAAGAGACATCTAGAGAAAAGGGACATTTTTATAATAAGAAAAAATATGATATTAATTTTAAAAACTTAAGAACTTGGAGAAATCACTTTTAAGAGCATAAAAATTCATTAAGTGAGTATCACTAATTTAAGACACCTTGTCGTGCCTAGGGGTAGGGATCAGGAAGCAATACAGAAAAACAATATGGTTATTTATCCTGGGTCATAGCCTGACACCTTAACATTTAACTGCATTAGTCAAAAACTGAACAACTCAAATGATCAACAGATGACTTGATAAATAACAGGTGACTTGATAAACAGTTGAATACTACACAGCAATAAAAAGGAACAAATTCTGGTACAAATGACAACATGGTTGAATGTCAAAATTATGTTAAGTGCAAGAAGCCAGACACAAGCTGATATATATTACATGATTCCATTAATACGCCACTTTGGAAAACACAAGCTCACTGTAGAAACAAAGGTAGATCAATGATTACCTGGATTGGGGGCTGAGGAATGGAAAGACTCCAAAGACCATAGGAAGTACAGGCGGGGGGGGGGGGGCAGGAGGGCCAACTAGTCTGTATTTTGCTAGTGATAGAGGTTGCATGGGTTTGTACAACTGTTAAAACTCATCCAAATGCATGCATTCAGTAGGTGCAGTTTAGTCTATATAGTTTATAATTCAATAAAGTCATTCCTTATAGCTTTCACTTTTATTCAGTGGTGACAGGCATGGAGGAGCAAGGTAAGGCCCATATGGCCTCTCTACTTTTGAAGCTCCATAGTTTCCCTAGTTACTTGTAATTATTCACAGATGGCAAGTCAGCTGCTTACGCAGGGAAAATTGGTTACCTTGTCCACAATGCAGAGGTGAATGCCATAGGACTTCTACAGTCTATAAGAAGACAATGCCCTCTCGACCTCTCTTCTCTCTCTAGTAAAGTCGTATCATCCCTGAAAATTCACTCAATCTCTACTAAAAGAGACTGACTCACTTTTCATGACACTTCCAGATTATAAAGTCACCACCTCACGTATCACTTAAAGTGCACATTTTTGACTTTGTTTTTAAACGGTTTAGTAAAAAGTTATCTTGCATTTCATATTTTATTTTGTTCATTTCAAACCATTTCATGTGGAATACAAACTCACTACTTATTCACAAGTTCACGGGCCAGTGTTCATATTATTTTGTTTGATATTTTGATCATATAATACTTCAATACACTTATAATTTTTATCAGTTTCTTTTGATAAGTTTGTAAAGTAATTATTGTCCAATTACATGCTGAATTTGTTTAGGAATAATGCAGTAATATTGTAGGCACAGCGCTGAAACCCTTTGCCTGCCCAGAAGAAGTCTATCTGTTGTTATGTTCTTCTTACTAGATGCATGTTTCACAGCAAATTTCAGTTACATTTCAGCTACAACCTGCAAGTCAATGCATAGGGTGATACTCCCAGAATTGTATCTCAGCCCCAGACTTCTTTTCTGAATTTAAGACAGAAAATCTAAGTTGCTTCTAGACATCACTCAGTCTCCTCATATTCAACATGCTCACAACCAACTCATCATCTCTCCCAAACTCATTTCTCTTCCTCTCTTCCTTATCTTCAGCAGAGGAATCACTATCCACCCATTTGCCCAAACTAAAATACTAGAAATCAACTCTTTTTTTCTCTTTCTCTACCCCCTTATCCCATCTCCACCTGTACCCTGTGACTCCACAACTCTCAGACTAGCTACTTTTCCTCTGTCCCAGTTCTCCACATTCACTCGTGCCTTTGTTTCTCACTGGATTGCATCATTAGTTTCCAAATGGCCCTTTCCTCTCTCCAGTCTCAAGTTGTGCCCCTTTCTCCACTACACAATCACTAGACAGTTTTCGGAAAGGACAAATTAAAACCCCTTGGCATTTAAAGTTCTTCATGACACATTCATCACTTGCCTTTCCAATCTCCATGACCACCACATCCCTAGACCTTCTTTTCCCCCCTTACCATGTCTTTGGTTAACCCCTCTGTTTTATGCTGTTTTCTTTCTCCACAAAAACCTTTGTGTAAGTCTTTTCTTTGGTCTCCTCCCATGTCAAGCTCTCTCATCTTTATAAAACCCTACAGGTGGCAGTTCTGAACACTTTAGGCTAACATAAATGGTTGTCATCCTCATTTCTGCTAAGTCTTCTAAATCTTTTATTATACAACTACTCATCCTGCACTGAAATCTTGATGAAATTAACTCTGCTGTAGACAAGAAAGGGCACTGCCTTGTTTTTCTAGGCATCCCTAACTTTGCAAAGATTCAGAAACATAATGGATGTTCAGTTAGGTTTACTGGATAAATTAATCAAATCTAAAGAACAGTTCATTAAAAAAACTCTATAAAGGAAGAGGAAATGATATTAAATATCCTCAAGCATGTTTCTTTAGTTCTAGAGATTATAAAAGAGAATTCCTCCTTAGATTACAAACCTTTAAGTGTTTTACTAATTCCAGTTTGTGCTTTAAAAAAAAATGAGAAAAAATTTTAAACTACACTATCATATGATAAACAGATTGAAATTTTCCCACTCCACACTCACTCACCCTTTCTCACCACTGATCTAAAAAAACAAAGTTTCATAGAAGTAGAGAATGATCTTTAAGAAATCATATGTAGACGGATTCTAAATTAGAAGTTTCAAAAAGTCACTAAGATATGATATTCCAAAATGAAGTCCTTGAACAGACATGTTTTCAATAAAAGCAAACCCCAAAACTGATTATGTGACACACTTAACCTCTGTAACTCTGGTTGTATAAACAGGCCTAACTATAGAGACAAAAAGAGTGTCTAAGAGGGGTTTTCTTAAGGACATTTCATCTCAGGTCAGGAGAGTTAGGCTTCAAAGAATCACCCAGACCTTGAAGAATCTCTCCTGAAAAGTCAAGAAGAGAGAACTAGGGGACCCTCCGAGCTGACAGGGAAAAGAGAGTCAGGTTGGTGTCAGCCTGCCTCCACAGTCTCTTGCCAGAAACAAGTGCCCTTGCTCTGGAGTCAGCAAACAGGGACTGTATGGACACTGATGAATGAAAAGAGACTGCCTGGACAATGGAAGGTGACACTCAGAAGGGACAGAAAAGTCACAGGACTGAACAGAAGCTCACTCAGATGCAGGACAGAATCTCCCCTCTAGAACACATACCAAAAGGACAGGTGACTAAACATATTTGTTTTCTGACTCCAGTCCATCCATGCTGCTCATTCAGCGAGCTACCATGTCCCTTCCCCTCCCCATTTGAAAGCAGTTCCAAAGCCTACAGGTGTCTTCCAGTAGGGGGAGAAGGAATTCCTTCCCAAAATGGAATTTTAGTAGGAGTCTGGTGACTTAAGAGCACAAATATAAACATATTGGGAAAAAAACTTAAGATATTTTTCCAAATGATTCACCCATAAACAGAATATCCATTTTGCTCCCTAATCCATGCCAGTGATCAAAAGCTGTCATCTTAAAAAAGTAAGAGAAGGGGAGACAGGAGGGGTGGGGGGGAAGCATGGACTTACCTAGACCTTGATTCTGCTGTTGCCACTCAATGGCATCTGGCGTCAGGTAGGTGGCCCTCTCCACAGCATCCCCGTTTTCCTGCTCTAAGCCAGGTTCCTGAGACGTGAGGCCAGGGAGAGTAAACCCAGGAAGCTCGGTGTCACCATCCAGGCTCTCATCCAGAGAGTCACCATCCTTATCATCCTCATCTTCCTCCTCATCCTCCTCTTCTTCCTCTTCTTCCTCCTCATCCTCTTCATCCTCATCTTCTCCCTCTAGGTAAAACAAAATCAAAGAAAAAGATAAAAAAATACAGCAACCTAAACATAGCCAAATAGCCACAATTGACCTTTTAAAACAAATTCTAGAGCCCAAATTGGCATTGGGAACTTTGGGGAATTTTATACCCACCTTATACCTACCTTTTAAAACATTCAAAATGAGTTTGTCAAATAACGATGATGTATACTGTTTGTCTGGAGTCAAAGTTCAGGTAACATGAATTTTTGATATAATCATCTCTATGATTACAAGGATAGCAAGCATGTCCTATGTGTGTCCAGAGGTCCCTAATGATGTATCCATTAGAGAGCAGACCAGAATACCAATAGAATTTAAAAGGAGAGTCCTAACTCCTTTATATTTCATAACATTAAACAAGAGAATTCATTATAGGGCACAAAATTTTTCTATTCTATATCTGTGAGTAGTAGTCACAAAAATGTTGAATGTACATAAATTCCCCGCCCTGAACTTGTTCTCCTTACTGAGAAGTGAGCCCAAAAACTACAATCAATGACATCAACATTCTCAATCCAACTGGAAAGGGGATCAAGAAATGGGATATTTATCAATCCAAAGTCCACTGGCCCTAGTTTCATCACACAGCTGTCCAGTGACAAGGTGCTTCTTAGGTGACACAGAAGAGAAGGTGGGGGGGGTGATTCAAGTCACCAAGAACTCAGAGACTCTCTTCTTCAGCTTCTAAACAGTTAGTTCCATACATACCATTTCCTTCTGTCATTTACATTTAAAAACTATAACATCTCATTGTTTTTCTTTTTTGTATATCCTCTGTTTTCGTAGGACTTAACATGTGTCACTTCTCACAATTCCACAAACATTTACAAAGCAACTAGTTCCAGGTGCTGGGGATAGAACACTAATAATTGCCTTCAAGGAGCTGCCAAATCATTCCAGGAGACATATTACAAGCAGGTAGATATAGAATACAACTTTACACTCCAATTTAGCCTGCAAGACAGAAACTGCCAGATACTTCTATTTCAGATGGGAAGATATGGGAAGCTTTTCTGATAAGGTAAAGTTTGAATAGCGATTATACCAAAATAATTCTCTTAATGTTGGCTGGTATCAAAGAGAAGAATTTTCCAAGGAGAGAGACTTACAAGGGCAAATGCCTTGGAACAGGTATGTGATTTTCCAGTTCAAAGAACAACAAGAAACTGGGCTAGGGGCAGAGAGGACCAGAGCAAATGTGGGAAATGAGGTGAAGGGTTGGCCAGCCTAGGTTCATATTCTTAAATAATACTCCAGCCAGCATGGAGAACAGGCTGCATGAGAGTAAGAGATAAAGCTGACAACTCCCTTTAGGATGTTTCAAGCTCCGGGAAAGGAGAAGAGTGCTTTGGAAAAGCATGTGAGTCTGAAAGAGGAGAGAGGTGGTTAGATTTGGGATGTGATCTTTAGAACTCTGCCAATGCTACAACATGGGAAGAAGATCACACATTACTAAAATTGGGGTGTAAACAATAAAGAGAAAAATCAAGAATTTTATTTATTTAAGACATATGAAAGCTGTGCCTCAGGAGCCCAAACGGAATGCTGGAAGTCTAGGGAAGGTCAAAACTAGAGATAAAAATCTAGGCTTCATCAAGTAATGTTTTGCAATTTCTAGTATACTAAAACCTTGAGTCTGGTTGAGACTACCACGAAAATGAGTGTGTATGAAAGGGAAGTTGTCCAG
Organism: Uropsilus gracilis; assembly: GCA_004024945.1. NCBI lineage: Eukaryota > Metazoa > Chordata > Mammalia > Eulipotyphla > Talpidae > Uropsilus > Uropsilus gracilis. The sequence goes on along the minus strand of PVHY01005707.1, from coordinate 47,674 downwards.
CCAAGCTTTGTGCAATGCAGCATCTAGAGGTTGATCAGCAGACAGAGGTCCAACACAGTTGACATAAGTGACCCCAGAAGTGGGAGAAAAATCAAGAATGTGGTGTCATGGAAATCAAATGAATAAAATACATGTAAGGAACTGAACAGGAAACAGACACTGTCCCCCTGACTTTAATGTCTGAGAGGACATCAGTTACCTTGACCAATGTTCTTGGGGAAAAGTAGTGACAGAAGTCAGACCGGAGTGGTTCAAAATAAAATCAGAAAAAATAAAGTGGACAAAGCAAAAGAAAACACTTTAAAATTTCAAAAAGACAATGGGGACATTTGGGGGTATCTGGAGGGAAAAGTGGGGTCAAAGGAAAGTTCTTGAAATAGGAGATATTGGATTTGCCTGTAATTGATGGGTAAGCTCTCGCAGCAACAAGGAAATGGGTGATGCACAAGAAAGGGAAGAGAGATGCTGGAAGGCTGCCTGAGAGATCCGGTATCACGGAGCAGTTACATGTACCTGGAACCACACAAACTTATGGTTGAGTGATTCCCCACATTACTGAATTGTGCTTGGCATCCCCAGCTGTAAAACTGGCATGATTCTGACCTCACAGGGTTGTCATAAGGCTGACAACAGTTAAAATATAAGATGCTTGGAACTAAGCGTGGTACCTAGTGGCCACTCCATGAGTTTGGTCTTCACTATCACTGACGGGATGGGATCCAGGACTTTGTTGGCTCAGATATATTTTCCACTGCAGCTTTATTCTCTTACTATCTTTTTCTGCGAAGAAAGTTTCTCTTTCTTGGTCTACAGTCCTTTGTCATTGCTAAACATCTTTAGTAGTATGTCACCTGTACCCTGCTGCAATTCCTGGTGGAACACTCACTCTTGGAAACAGAGCAAGCACAGAAAAGGTATGATTACCCTTTTTAATATTAACAAAACCATATATTTTATAGCAGCTTGACCCAGAAAGGTGGAAAACTGTTCAATTATAGAAAACTAGTCTAACCCTCTTTTGTATCACCAGTGACTAAGGCTGTGCTTGACAATCAGCTGGGCTCGAAGTACCTGCTAAGTGAACTAATGCAAAAACAATGGACTAGATCCAGGTTCTTGACAATTGGCTAGAGCTAAGGAAACATAGAGTAACAATTAATAAACTGTGAGTTTAACTCCTCTGCATAACCTTATTTTTTATTTTGTGTTTACTGACACAATCCTCTGAATAATCTTACAAGAACAAGTGCAGCCTATAAGACAAAACAGAGTCCTATGATTTCATCTTCCATGATAAAAACTGAAGAGAAAGTCAACCATATTTCAACCATTCTTTCAACTAGTGACATGCAAGAGAAATGATTTCATGACCACCTCTTAATACAAAGGACAATGATATAAAATAAATGTTCAGCAAATAAAACTATGCCAAAAACAATAAGAGGATTCCTGATCCAGAGAACTAAAAGAACTTACTCAAATAACATTACCAGGTTGTGGTTAAGGTTATAGGGTAACACTTTCTGAATTTTGTAATTTTGTTTAAACAAACACCTGAAATTGTTTTAGTTTACATGAATTCCAAATAACGTGCCCCCCCCACACACACACACTTATTCCATATGTAAATGATGGAGAAAAAGGAAAAATTAAACCTCTAAATAAGGCAGTCACCTGAGGGCTGCCTGTGCGCCCAGGTTCCTAGCCGTCCTAGCTCCCTTGCCAGTGGGGAGCAAAGGGGGTGAAGGATCCTGGGTAAGCCCCCTAAGCCAGGTGAGTCCTGGAGGGGGGACAGGGTGGGGGTTTTGGTGGCCCCACCCATCAGCTAATGGTTGCTGCACAGGGCAGCCATCTCAGCCTGGATCAGTGGAGCTATGTTGCCCCCTGCTCCTAGCCCAACAGGAGCATGGAAGGGCACAGGCTCATCATCCAGGCCTTGCCACCACACAGGGAGGTATGGGGGTGGGGGAGCAGGAGGAGCCCCTTCCATTTCCCTCTCACTCCAGCTAAAATTCAAGAGGAGCAAGAACATGCACAACACAAACCCCATCATAGAACAGGTGAGGGTCCATGCAAAAATCCAGCCCACAAGCCTGAACTGGACACAGCAGATGCACAACCGAGAGAACCAGTGCTTGCGAGACAAGAGGAACAACTGTAGAGACACGATGTCAAAATGCACACCTATGCACTCACCAGACCGGAAAGACCCGGGACCTCATTTCGGATACCTTCTAGGAGAGCAAGGCCCCCTCCTCAAACTATGGGAGAGGAGAGGAAGACCAAAGATGGGGTAATTATTCCTACATCAAAACTGCAAACTGAGGCAGAGGAGATGATCTACAAAAGCCATTCACAGACACCTGTATTCACACAGAAACTTCTTCACCGAAACTGCCTGGGGGTGAGACCTCCTAAATCTGACACCAGAGCCATAAGGTAAGGCAGCAAAGCAATGGAGATGGGATTGGAGAAGACGGCCTGCAGCAAGAAAACATGAACGGATCACAAATGAATTAACTGGCCGCCCAATGCAAACTTAAGACTGAAAACCTACTAGCAAGGCTCGCCTGGTTCCAACAACACAGTCCCTCACCCAGTGAAAGGACACTGCCACAGGAAAGAAAGAGACTAAAGGACTTAGCACAACTAGTAAACAACAAAGAGTGAGGTTTGAGAGAATGGAAGGGGCACTAGAGGGAGGTGGGGGGGTATCGCAAAAACCACTTACAGACGTTGTGATCTAAAGAACAAAATAAATAATGTTTTAAAAAATAATAAACCTCTGAATAGAGGTCTTTGTTCTTGGTTTACCCTGTGTGACAGACACTTCATATGTCAACATCTGGTGACAATTCTCAAACATTTGAGCTTTTATTTGTCCTCAAATTCTTTAAAAAAAAAATAAATAAAAGCCCACAATACAGAAGTTTGAGAGAAATCAGCAGAGAAGCTCCTTTTAGTCACATCACCTGGAATGGAAAGAGCACCTTGTAAACACCACTTGTTGTCCCAACAACTTGATTATTTCATTTCAAACAGTTAACTGTGCTGCTAACAGCTGTCTAAGGTGCAGAATGATTGAAGGGTCTGAGTATTCACCTCCTGGGACAGGTAACTCCTCCCACCAATTCTCACTGTTCTCACTCCCAAACTTGATGCAGGTGACATAAAATTCCTTTTCCAGATTTGCTCAAGGCGTCCCACTGAATTCATGGTACACAGTCAGGCGCTGATGGAGGTGCCTCACCAAAGAGCTCAGGGATTTTTCCACAGAGTCTTCCTAAGATCAAGTTACTTTCTAGCAGGTCCACTGTCAAGAATTCTAACACCTAACAGTGGTGGAAAAACTGACTTCAGTGTCAGTCAAGAGGCGTCACATAGGTGTCCCAACAACAGTTCAGCGTGCAATGGGGACTGCGGCTTGCTTCAGTCTGTAGAACATTAAACAGATGTCAGGTGACAGTGCCATGTGGCTAAGATACTTGATGACAATAAGTAGCGTGTCCATAGCTCAAACAGAAAAATGTCCTGTGGCAAGTGGCAGGAGAAAAGATGTGTCTAGACAATATCCTCTCTAAGCCAATTTTGTCTGTCTGGACACTCAGACAGAGCCTCTTTGCAGCTGTTTCATCACCCTTATCATTCTTTGTACTTACACTGGGCTTTCCCCCTGAAGAATTCAAAAGTACTTTCCTGGTATTATTCTCCAAACTTACCATATCAGCTCTACAGAAACCAACTATTACTTTACCGGGCGTTTAAATATCAGAGCGGAGTCTCAAAGAGTTGTTAAACTCAGAATTTTTGACTTTCTAGGGCAGACCTGTCTCATTTATTGTGAATATTTTTGCCTAAGGCCACCAAAACCTTTAATTTGGGGACTAAGAGCTTTAATTTGGGGACCAGACCATGGGTTAACTTCCAACAAAACTAACAGAGGATGTGGGGGGAAATTTGGGGTCCTGGACTGGATAATCAAAACTCTGCTGCAAAGCCCACCTGTCATTTAATAGATCCCAGGATCAGTTTCAGTTTCTCCACTTTAACATAGCTTAGACACTTTCAGATATCCAGAAGACTGGAAAGTAACTAGCACCCCCAAAGTATTACTGAGTCAAAGAGGAACTCTGATTTGAGACTGTCACCCCAACAATAATAAGAACCTGAGCCGTTAATGCTTACTTTCCAACAGAACCTGGCCCCTGTCTTCCAAGAACAGAACTTCATCTGCACTTCTGACTCTTTGAGTCAACAATTATTTATGTGAGTTCTCATCTTTTGCCTATTTGTTCACTGGTTTTAACTGTCAGAACTCCCTTTTTGGTGGCCCTTATCTTTTCTTTACAAAATTCAAATCTAAGGAAAACAAACAGGACACTGAAGAGGAAAGAACCCAGGAAAACAGGGCAGCTTTGCTGGCCAGAGGCTGAACAGAATTACTCCTCCTTCCATTTTCCCTCTGAGGACACAGCTCTGACACAAATTGATGGCCTGTTTCTAGAAGAAACATTTACTTGCACATATCTCCCTGGGAACTCCTGTACCTGTAGAGTCAAAAACCCTTGTATAAAAATGGTTTCCACACATAAAAAATGACTGAAGCACAAGGAACAGCACTGTTTTCTTTTCTTTTTTCTTTTTGAGACTAGGTCTCGCTATTTTTGCCCATAGAACCACAGACTCACGTTGCCCGGGGTACCACAGACTCAAGCAATCCCCAGCCTCAGCTTCCCAGGTAGCTGGGATAACAGAGGCGCGCCACCATGCCCAGCTATTTTTTTGGAACTAGGTCTCGCAATGTTGCCCCGGGCAGACTCAAATCGTGATCCCCTGTCTCAGCCACGTTCTATAGACTGGAGCTTACAGGCACACAACAGCACTGTTTTCATTTTCCAGTTTTTTTTTTCTTTTTTAAAGTTGGGCCTTAAATTGGATGCAAAACTAATAACCAGCAAAGAAAAATTAAACTTTTTGGAAGAAATTGTCCAGCAGATGGCACTCTAGGACTGGCAAGGTTTAAGAAACCCCAGCAGCTTCTGAAATAAAGACCACAAAACCAGCAACTCACAATATTAAGCTGACTTAGAATTTATACAACTTTAAGGCAGGCAAGGTGGCGTGTGCCTGTAATCCCAGCTATCTGGGAGGCTGAGGCTAGGGATCACTTGAGACTGCGGGTTCGAGCCAACCCTGGGCAACCTAAGTAAGACCAAGTCTCTTTTTTAAAAAAAGAATTTATACAACTTCAGAACATTTCTAAAATTTTAAATGTTTCTGACTTACTGCTTTTATACTTTTATCATGTAATATTAAAAATCTATAATGCTAATGTTACTGAACTTAACCTCAGAAACTCACTATTCAGCTAAAGAACTAGAATAATGCGAATGCTTTTATATCTACTTGCATATCCTTCTCTCCTCTTAATCACGTTCTTTCCTTTAATGCCAGTAATGAATGTTATATTCTAGAATTTTTCTTACCACTCAAAATTATTATGGTTTTAAGTTCCACATACATTGTTTACAACACTAATTTAAATTATTTGTGATAATAGGTTATACAAATAAGTCACTATCCTCTTGTCAGTAGACACATTGGTATTTACTTGTTGCCCTTTTTTTTTTGCTGCCATAGGAAGTTCTATTATGAATATGTTTATATATGATCTGTTCAAAAACTTCCCTAGGATATACTTCTAAAAGTAGAATTCTGAGGTTGAAAGGAATGGAAGCATTCAATATTTTAGATTGAATAAACTTCTGTCTAAATAAACTGTCTAAATAAACTTCCTAAGCTCCACATCCCCACCAACATATGGTATTGTAAAGCATAAAATTTTATGCATAGCATATAAAATGATAAGTCTCTGTAGACATTGTCTGCATTTCCCTGATTACTAATGAGATTGTGTATCCTTTATTTTTGTCTTTGTAAATACCTATTCATATATTTGCACTTTTGGGGGGGGGGGGTTGAGACTAGGTCTCGCTATTTTTGTCTGTGGAACCGCAGGTTCTCATTGCCCGGGGTACCATAGACTCAAGCAATCCCCAGCCTCAGCTTCCCAGATAGCTGGGATTACAAGTGTGCGCCACCACGCCCAGCTATTTTTTTGGAACTAGGTCTCACTATGGGCCCCAGGCGGGACTCGAACCGCGATCCTAAGCCCCGGCCGCTTTACAGGCTGAAGCTTACAGGCACGAGCCACCGTGCCTGGCCATATTCGCACATTTTTTTTTTCAGGTTGTATAATATTATACCTGTTGACTTCTTGCAATTCTTTCAATTCTATACCAAACCCTTACAGTTACATGTATTATAAACATCTCTAGTTTTAGAGGTACTTCCAGTGAACTTCTAATGTCTTTTAAAAGTCTTTAGATTTAATATAGCTGAATTTATCAATAGTTTTTCTTATGGTTAGCAATTTTGTGTCATAACTTAAAACAATCCTTCTGTACCAGAGTTCAGAAAAATATTCTATAATTTTTCTCAGATGTTTAAGTGTCACCTTTCACATCTGTTTTTCCATCCTAGAGAGCTGGTGTTTGTGTCTCACATTATAATCAGTCTTCTTTCATATGGACAATCAATTGTCCCAGAAATACTATGAAAAACAAAGGACTTTCCCCACTCCCCTACACTGCCATCTCTCTCATGCTCCAAATCCCTCTCCTTCTCAGAGTGGGTCGGTTTCAATGCTCTATAACCTATCCCATCACTCAATTTGAAAATCCTTGCTCTACTTTCTCTTGCTACCAGTCTAATTAGACACAAGTGAGAAGGATTCACTCCACCCTCTATCTCTCTTAAATTCGCTATCAAGTTATCACACTTGTTTCTTTGTCCTAGACTCATTACAATGTTTGCAAATTGACATACCAATTAACTAGTTCACTCTTGTGGGATATTAGTGAAGTTAACATATTAGTGAAGTGTTGCCCAACATTCATATTTTTGTTTCTAAATGCTTTATTTTGATATTTTAAAAATTTGCTGAGTCATTTTACGTAATTCTTATTACCTGCTCAGCTTTTGTGATTTCTTTTTTTCTTTTTTTTTTTTTTTTTATGAGACTAGTTCTCGCTATTTTTGCTCGTGGAGCCACAGG
>PVHY01005707.1:0-40457 GCA_004024945.1 Uropsilus gracilis | reverse complement strand
AGGCTGAAACTTACAAGCACGAGCCACCGTGCCCGGCAAGCGTTTGTGATTTCATCTTTTCTTTCTTGGAACTCTTTCATGCTTACTTTATATTCCATATACAACAGCTTTTGTATCTGATATCCAGGTAGGGCCAATCAATTATCTTTTCTGTTGACTCTCAGTCATAGCTGTTTATTTACCTTTTAGTTGTTGATCTTTTCTTGCAAGCTCATAGCCACTTGAATTTAATATGTGGGAAACCTATGAACTCAGCTAGACATATTGAGGGAACTATAAAAATAAGAACAAATGAAACAAGATGTCAGCAGAGAGGAAGAAATTATAAAAATTAGAGCTGAAATGAACAAAATAGAAATCAAAAAGACATTACAAACGATAAAAAAAAAAAACAGAAGCAAGAACTGATTCATAGACATGGTAAGTAAAACAGATAACACTTCGTGAGGTTCATTAAGAAGGAAAACTCAAATAAAGAACCAGAAAAGGCAGCGAAATCATAACAGACATAAAAGAAACACAAAGATTCTTAAGAGGCAATTAAGAACATCTGTATGCAAAACAAACAAGACAATCTAGAAGAAATGAACATATTTTTATAATCATATAACCTACCAAGATGGAATCTGAAGAGAGCTAGAACAGACCAATCACAAGCATAAAAACCAAGAGAGAAGTCAAAGAGCTCCCTAAGAGCGAACTCCCAGAAGCAGAAGGCTTCACCAGTAAATTCTATGAAAGCACCATAAAATATCTAGTAGCTGTCCTCAAACTCTTCCAAATATTGAAGACTGAAGGCAGGTGGGGGGGAACTCCTAAACACATTTCACAAGGATAACATTTCCTTCATCCCAAAACCAAATAAGGAAGGACAGCATATCAAAAAAGAAAACTATAGACTATCTCTGATAAACATAGATGCAAAATCCATCAACAAAATCTTGGCAAATTGAATCCAGTAGTATATCAAAAGAATCATTGACCATGATCAAATGGGTTTATCTCAGGATGTAAGATTGGTTTAGAGTAAGCAAACCAATGTCATTCACATCAAAATAAATAGGTAGATAAAAGTCACATAATTATTTCAATAAATGCTTAAAAAGCAGTCAGTGAGACTCAATACCAATTTATAATAAAAACTCAAATTCAGAGCGTTTTTCAGAGCATTTACCTTTGCTTTGGTAGGGAGGCAGGCTGATGTACACCTGAAACTACTTTACTCCCATTTAAAGACACAGGCTTTTAAGTGTGAACACACCAAGTCCTCATTGTGCTCCTCACAAAAATAAAGGCCCCTGATACTAGTATTTGTCCTACAGCACCTTTTCCTTTCCAGTCTGCTTATTCATTAGGGTTAACTCCTTAAGTTTCAGCTTATATTTGGGATGGATCGATCTAAAATATCCATTAAGTTTTTCTGACTACTTGTAATCTCAATGTATTAAAATGTATGTTTGACCAAGGCCTAGGGATTTTGCTAGAATCCATCAGTGTTCATCAGAAATTAAAATCCAAATAATGTGCTTTCCAAACACATCCATATCATCAACATTTGATTGAAATACAAGTTGAGTAATAGTTTTTATTGGCTTTTCAAACTCCATTTTAAAACTCTCCAATTTCAGCCAGCTGTGGTGGCATGCGCCTTTAATCCCAGCCTCAGGAGGCTGAGGCTAGGAATTGCTTGAGTCCACGGGTTCAAGACTACCCCAGGCAACATAGCGAGACCTAGTCTCTAAATAAAATAGCCAGGCGTGGTGGTGCCTGTAATCACAGCTAAGAGGCTTAGGCTGGGAGTCGCTTAGGCAACATAGCAAGACCTAATTGCAAAAACAAAAAAATAAATAAATAAAACTTTCCAATTTCAAACATGCATAAGAATATCTGTAAGCTAGGGGACATTTTTAAATGGGATAAAATAACCAAATGTTATTTATTCAACATTCTGTTTAAAATATTTCTATTAATTTCTTCAGTTCTCTTTTTTGTAAATGCTTCATCAAAGTAGTTTTGTAAACCATATATTAATCTACACAAATTTCTTGAAATCTTTTTAACTAAAGCTCTAACCCATTAACTATACACCTAAAATAATAATAAGAAACTTTGTCCATTCTAGCCTTAACAATATTTAAAGGCACATACATGAGTGGGGATAAAGGCTTGAGACAAGAAACTCAGTCCACATCAAGCACCTGTTGCAAATTGTTTTAGATTCAACCCACATTTCAGATAGATGTTTAAATATTATCTCATTACAATTTTAATATTGCTTTCTTTAAATTATAGGATTCTGATCTTGATAATGTCATCTCCTACATCTTGTTAGCAAACCAAGAAAAAAAATCTACACTACAACCCTCCAATTTACTCGGTCATTACACAATCCCTTTACAGGATTGACCTCAGATAATTGCATGTTCTCCATTATCTTCCATAAAACCTGTCTCAAATTAAATGAGTTATCCAAACAGAGTCCAAGAGCTAAAACTGTAAGTTTCAGAATCTAACTCCTGTCATTAGACAATTCACTTTTGATTCAGATGACAGTCTGTTATGTATTTCCCTCAGGAAAATGAGATTACAGCGATACTATATGCTTTCTCAAGGGTGCTATAAAGAGAAACACAAAAGCCATATTGAATATGATGTCTATAAATTCTGAGCCATCCTGAATAAAATCTCAACTCTTTAGCAATTTAGTAGTTTTAAACATTTGCTATAAGAAACATACATACTTTATATAAGAATCTATATACACTCAAAAGACAAATTATAGGTGAACTAGATTGTTTCTGAAAAATGTGTGAAAGTATTTTCACACATTTTTCATATTTTAAAAAGGGTTCAACTAATCCAAAATGTTTATGTATTAATTTGTGAATATGTTTGTTTCATCACATATTTATGAATTCAGCTCCTTGAAACCAGAGATCCTATCTCCTTATTCTTCTTGCTTACCCTGTCTCCTCTGCCACCACCCCACAGGCCAGGATCCAACTCATGCCTTGTACAACATAAGCTTCAATATTTGTTGATGGAACAGAAATAAGCCAAATAGCTCTTTAATTCATTTCTTCAAAATAAGTAGCAATGCCTTTTATAGGGCTCCAACATAAGTTTTAGTAATTTACTTTAAACTTATACTTCAAATAATTATCATTTTTTAAGGTATCTGCATGCTTTCGTCACATTGCGGGGAGGAGGAATGACTTTTGTACAAGTTAACTCCAATGATGTTTTTTGACAAAAATCTCCATCCTCCAATCTTCCTTTATTCCCTCCCTCCACCCTGGCTTCCCAAAGTTGGTGTAAAGAACTGCTTAACTTTTTGATTTCCCCTTCCCTGACTGAATGCAAGTACTGTTCTGGGTTCTCACAAAAAAGGAAACAACATTCAACCTTATTGTGGGATACAAAAAACCTAAGCAAATATTCGCTGACTTTCCATCAGAATGGAGGTTCTCACTGCTTTCATATTAAAAAATGCTCAACTTTAGGTCCTAAAATAGCACTGAATTTTAATCAATAACAATAGGGTGAGATAATGGTGCTAAAACAGTGCACTCCACTTTACCAACACATGGTATTTATAGGTCATTGTAGAGGAAATGTAACAGAAAGACCTGAACCCGAAGATTTTAGAGAATTTAGTTAAGAGCACAAAACTGATGGTCAGTGACAGGGATGACAGACTAATTTGGGGTGTGCATACTAAGAAAAATGAAATAGAATAGGTGAACACTGAAATGGATTCCCAACATTTTTTGAAAATCAGAATATTTCATGCAACCAGAATTTTCAACTCATCTCAAAGAATTCTGAGATCTGACTCCACAGAGCTCACATTCTCCTCCTGGCAACAGAATGAAGAGAATATGCCTGAATCAAACCGATCACATTTTTGTGCTTTCCACTGCAACACACCACACCTAGTCTTGCGCAGCTACCTCTTTATCTTTTTTAATCTACCTGGTCCTTTACTTGGGTTCCCTGCAGAGGGTAGGATCACTTCATTATAAAAACTACTACATAGTAGTCAATGATAAATGATACATCTTTAAGTGACAAATGATGTCGTCAATGTTCATATTTACTTTGTATTTTCTCCATGTCATGTATATATTTCCTACATGTAGGAGCCCATTTTATTCTCATAGGAAAGAGTCAGGAACATCAGCATCCCTGCTTTACACAGTCTGAAAACATTAACTCATTTGGTTATGACTCATTTGGTTATCACAACTGCTTACTGATGATGGATTTACACTCAGGTACCAGAACCAGAGCCTTTCCATCAATTCCTACTGCTCATCAATGTGGGCTCAGTGGTCTGAGCTTCATGAAAGGGGCTTCATGAAAGAATGAAATTGACAGGGAGGGAGGGAGGGGAAGAGAGAATGAGACTGAGTGAAACTATTTCTGTTTTACCTTCCCATCCTCCCTTAATTTTCACTTCATAACCCGCTATTTATGGGGTCCTATAGGTGAATACTATTTGCTACAGAATCACAGCTAACCCTGTTATCACACAGGCATCCCCTTTGTCAGTAAGAGCAGTGTATATTGCCTGGACATAAATCCCACCACGCTGTTAACAGAGCTGGGATTTCCTTTGAAGGGTGAGATGTACATGGTGTCCATCATAATGGTAGCTTGGCTGTCAATTTCCTAGGGATGGAAGGTGTGCCTTTTAGCCTGGAAACAGCAGAGCAAGTATGTGGAATAGGGGGTTCATTCTCTACATGGGGTGGGACCTCAAGGAAATCCATATCACAACCTTGGGTCTTCTATGTAGGAATAGGAAGGAGAAAATAAGTTACCCTCTATTTAGGAAACCAAGAGCTGCAATGTTAGAAAACCTGGCAAGGTACCTGAGAAAAAAAGAGTTGCAGTGGTTTGGGTATAAAATATAGAAAAACTTCCCAGACAGAGAGCATGAATTGGGTGAAGACTTGGGAACACATGGAGCTGGTGAGTTAAGGTAAGACCAGGAAGAAATATGTACCTTCTGGGCCTTACTCAATTTATGTTTTTTTTTTTTTAATTTCTACTAATTCCAGTTGAAACAAGTGATTAGGGCTTCTTCTATACCACAGCTAGACTTTTAATAGGAAATAGGACTCCTCAACCAATACCTTGAGAAACTAATACCTTAGAAAACCCAGTGTCAGACCCTCTTACTACCTGGAGATTCTCCACTCAGCTAAAACCTTGGGTATTCTTTATAGCTTTTGAAGAATTTCCAGAGAATCTTATGTCTGGAGATACTGAACAGTAGAGAGGATGTAAAATGGCTAAAGAAAAGGCACTGGTGAATGCAAGGAAAAGCTATGTAAATCTTCCAAGATAAATTTAATGTCTGCAAGTGTGAAAATTTTTCAGATCTTGTAAGGTCATCCAAACTGATGCATTATGTTTTTCTTCAAATCTTTTCCACTCGGGGTATATAAGCATTTAAATGTTAAGAGGTAATCTGATGCCAAAACAAGTTTGACTTTCTGGATAAAGTCTGATAAATGCAGTTGACAATATTCTTTCATTAGTTTATATATACCCTCTTAAGGTTTGTCTGGAATACAATGCAATAGAATTTTCAAGTTTATACCAGTAAGAGTTATATCTACCCTCTTATTAATAATGCATGCCTTTTAAAAAAATCCTAATTTTTTGCAAATATTTAAAATGTCACTAAAATTTCTACTAATTTCTTCTACATCTTCACTTCCACAACAGCAAAGAATTCACCAGACATGGAAATTCCCACCAGGATTTTCAACCTGGCTTATAAATGCAGATGAATCATTCAAAGCCAGTTCTTTTGCCAAGGGATTCTGAGCATTCTCCTTCAGAGAGACATGATGTCCTTCCTGTATATAAATCAGGGCTCCATTAGCTGAAGGATGAGTACCTGGTTGCGTAGAAAAGCTGTAATTTTCACACTTAAAACTCAGTCAGGCCTGGTTGCACGAGCCTGTAATCTCAGCTACCTGTGAGGCTGAGGCTGGAGATCACTGGAGTCCATGGGTTTGAGACAACTCCAGGCAACATAGCGAGACCTGGTCTCTAAAAAAAATTTTTTTAATTAAAAAAAAAACTTTAGTCTTAAGAATTAACTCATCTAGCCAATAATGCTAAATCAGAAAAACTTGATTTAATACACATCTATAAAATAGTCAACATAGTGTACTAACTCTTGGCCACTCTAGAATATTATCCTTTTTTTGGGGGGTGGGAGGATTTTTTACAACTTTTTTTTTAATAAATATCAAGAGAACACAGAATATACTTATGTAGGTAAATTTATACACAACAATACACATATGAGAGTCGATACTTTCCCACCCCTTATCTTGCATTTCTGTTTTGCCTTATCTGTCCATCTTCTTGCATTAATACTTATGCACCCTAAATATTTCTTTTTCATATTTTCTGACCCACCATATAATTGTTAAATGTACAATTGAATGAGTAGGTAAAACTTATGCTTTACTTATATGTACAATGCTAAATCCCTTAGTCACCTTGAGGCATTATGTAAAAACATCTAACAGCAAATTGAGTTGTGCTAACAGCAAATTGAGTTGTGCTAACTTCCTGGTGCTAGGTAATAATAGGGACACACCCCCATACACACACAAAGATGGAAAGAATCAACTTGTGATTACTCAATAAATGAATTCTCTATGATAGGCTAAAGATAAGATTTTTTTCATGATAAGAGAGAATGAGGAAAGTACATAGAAAACTTTAGAATGAATGTTAACTATCTTTAACAGCTGATTTTGTAAGCAAGGCTTTATGGAAATACATCATAATATTGATTTTAAATATTTTTTAAATACCACTGGCTATGTGGTATTTCTGGGAAACAAGTGATGACCATTTTGAGTACTAATTTACTATCCTATTCTATAGAGCATATAGATACTTAAGAACAGAGATCTATCATAAATACCAGAGAAAATTTGATGATTTCTGGACTAGACAACAAAGTGATTATTTACCATAAGAGGCAATTGATCACTGAAATCATCAGTAATTCTGTATCATAATCAGTCACATAATACACCTGGAAATAATGCAAAGATGAAAATGAACAAAGAAACACTTACCTAACATATGTGGCAATATAATTAGATGTTTCATGTGTTTGTGTTGATAGAGATATGAATGCATTATTTTTTATTAAATTCCTATTGTTTTTTGCTACAAGCATCTCTTTTTTTTTTTTTAGACTAGGTCTCGCTATTTTTGCCTGTGGAACCCCGCAGGCTCACATTGCCTGGGGTACCACAGACTCAATCCCAATCCCCAGCCTCAGCTTCCCAAGTAGCTGGGATTACAGGCGCACACCACTACACCCAGCTATACTTTTTTGAAACTAGGTCTCTCTACATGGCCCTGGCAAGACTCGAACCCCGATCCCTGGTGTGGCCACAGCTTCCTAGGCTGCCACTTACAGGCATGTGCCACCATGCCTGGCTAACAACAGGCATCTTTTGAGGATGAGATAAATTGATATTTAATCCATCACTAAAACCAATAGTCATTTTTCATCAAATATTCTTTCCCACATCTTACCCACTTATTTATCACTTCAGTGGCTCTGTTATTGAGGCAGAATTAAATCCAAAGCATTTCTAAAAGCAAAGATCAAAACTTGTTCCCATTCTTAACATAATTAGCATGAATATCTATTTCCTATTATAGTATCTCAGTAGCAATGATCTTTTTATTCCACATAACAACACACAAACTGAGTTTCATAAATATAGCCTTGAGATTTTGAGTGTTCTTTCTCATTCATTCTTCATTCACTCAAGCTACCCTGAGTTGAAAATTACATGAAAGTTAAGAAAATATTCTCTGAAAGGAATCATACTGAAGGACCAAAAAAATTGATTTTGCAAATTAATATGTGTGTGAAGAGCAAACACTTCATTCATAAAAATTACATAAGCTCTTAATATCCTCAGTGGGACTACTGAGGAAAAATATCTCTGATGCTTATCCATGTTACTTAAAGAATGTTTTCCAATTAACTTCTGACTGACCAAAAGTAAGAAACAAAGCACCTTGACATCAATATCAACAATACCAAAAATATATAAGTAATCTAGACGAAGGCATACTTTACAAACATGATTTTCTCATTAAATTCCTATATTATCAGTACAGAAATGCCTAGGATAGAAATAGAATAAAACATCTAAATAAGAAAGGAAAGATAATACCACTATCTCTTCAGCAAAGGAAATTAAAAGGTACTGCAAATACATATTGTAAGTATTCTCATAGGACCGTAGAAAACACTCATGAAATTAAATGCACATACACAGATGCTCTAACACAGAGATGTCACACACTCACACAGAGATGTACACACATTCACACACACACAAACACACACACAGATAATGCACCACTCAAAAAGGTAGGAAAATAGATGTCATTAAAACAGATAAAGCAACAAATGACAGAATAATGACAGCTTTCTGCTCCATGTGTGTTGCCTGACTGGTAAAAGATGTCAAAAACACAATCTTTCAAAACCTAAATATATGAACAGCTAAAATCATCTTGGTAAAACCATCAGAAAAGAAAAAAGGTATGTTAAATTATATATTGGTGTCCTATTTTTAATCAAAATCCTTCTACATAAGGTTAAGCACAACTTGTCGAACACACACAAGTAAAAAAAAAAAAATCTCTGTATCTATTTTTCCAAAGGTAATATGTTACTTATTTTTTAAAAATTAACTCTATAGTAAGCTAATTATTATGTGTTTGTTCAACAAAGCCTATAAAAAATGGGCCCTCTGAAACAGATAAGGAAATATGAGTTTTCTGGAATAATGGCACTGGATATGACAGTCCAATACTCAGTCTGTTACGTCTATAGAAAGATTGTATATAGGACTAGTCTAATCAAGAATTCAACTTTTCCAGAATAAGGACACTGCTATTTCTTCTTCTCTTACAGAAGAACAATAAAATAAGCCAGAACAACTTGGGCGAGTTCCGCCAATTTAACGTGTTCCCTGCTCTGCCTGGTGAGCCATATGAGGAGCAGCACATGCCTTCGCATTACCCACTAGCTGCCACACCAGACACTGACTTCTCACTCTAAGGGAGGAAGTGCTGGGAGTGTAAGGAAGGATTAATTACAAGATATAGGAAACTTCTGTTCTGTATTCTCAGTTCCCACCTGTTCCTGGAAACCTAATACCAGGCAAAGAAAGATATTGACAAAAATTGTTTCCTGTTAATCTTCAACTCTACAGGGCTTTTGTTACAATTTTATAGCACAGGTGAATATCTAGCTCCTGTGGGAATATGCAAAAGTCTAAAACAACTTTGATTTATTTAAAATAAGTACATATCCACAGTTGGGTTTCTAAAATGCAAAAAGCAGAACCTCTTTAAGAAATTTTGATAGTCTCATTCCACTTGCTATATTAGCATTAAAGTATTTAAAGACAGTTAACCCAAATTTTAAAATTCCAAGTATGTTTTCATAAGTATTTAGAAAATGTAATTTACATTTTTGGAGCAGAGAAAGATTTCCCTGCTCCAAAATGGCAACTTCAAAAAATATGTAACATAATAGAATATAATGTATGATTTGCATTATGCTAGACAGAAAAAAAAATCACTTTTGTGATGTTTTCATTTCAAAGACACTGAATACACCACTAGTAGAGTTATGCTTGAGATAAGTATAACATGTATTTTATCATCCCAGAAACATTCATTCCCTAAAAAAGAATGAGCAAGAAGTCAAATGTATCCGACAAGGTGTCAGATAAGCCATTATCACTTCAAAAAAGTCAAACTGCATTTTACTGAAATGCAGGTGGTATGCACTTAGAGAAGGAGGAATTTTTCATTGACTGAGAAATGTAAAATACAACAAAACTTCCCCCACTCTACTAATATACATCTCCCAACAGAGTGTTCCAGAAATAGACTACATCTATTGCACATTTTACATATGCTTATAACATATAAATATAAAATATAGCATGTAAAATGACATAGTAAACTCCTTATAAGCAGACCCCAATTCTTTAATTTTGTCCCCCCCCCCCAAAAATATGTTGGTGTTCTAATCTTGTGTACTTGTGAATGTGCCCTTATTTGAAAATAGAGTCTTGGTAAATACAATCAAGTTAAGATAAATGTTTTGACTGCTAGGCCAGTGTCTGTATGAGAGAAATTTGGATGTAGAGACAGAAGAAGGTCAGATAAAGATGAAGGAAGATCCAGAGGGATGCAGCCACCAGCCAAGGAATGCTTGAAGCCACCAAAGGATAGAAGGTGCAAGGGATGGCCTGCCCCTACAGGTTCCTAAGGTGCCTACACGTTGGGCTGAGCTGCAAAAGAATGAGGGCAAGACAATAAATTACCACCAGTTTGTGGTTCTTTCTTATGGTAACCCTAGAAAACTAATACATGCCCCCTTAAGTTGTTATAGCACAAGAATATAAAGGAGAGAAGACAAGATTCCCACAGATCTTATTTGGAGGTTGACTTGGGCCCGTAATTATCCTTTAATGAAAAAATAATCAGAAATATACACAAAGGTTTTCACTCCTCAGGCTTCTGGTCTCTAACAAAAGCAGATATTGTTCATATCCCACTGGGGGAAAAAATGACCATTACCTGGAGAAGTGCTCCCAAATGGGAAGAAAGATACCGAAATAACAAAAAAGAATAATAATACAAGCTGGGCGTGAAGGCACGTGCCTTTAATCCCAGCCTTGGAAGGCTGAGGTTAGGAATCTTTTGAGTTTGTGGGTTCGAGACTACCCCAGGCAAAGAGCAAGACCTAGTCTCTAAAAAAAAAAAAAGAGTAATAATATAACTAAATAAACTGGAGCACTATGGCATTTGTCAACACATCACTAAAATTAAAACCCAAAAGGTACACAGATGCTGTGACATACCATAACCTATGGGTCTATGTAAAAATTAATTATCTTCCTTTGAATGTAATTCTAAGGGAGAATTAAAATGCATCTTCCAAAATCTCAAGCTGCACTTACATTCTGGGCAAGGTGGGGAAACTTGCATTGAAAATGCAGGCCTCTGATATACCCAGGAATCTAGCAGGTTTATCTATTAAATCAACATGTAGTTATTTCAGCTTTCAGAGGACTAGGTGCACCAGAATAATTCTAATTGTGATCTTAATAACATAGTAATTAAGCATAAAGTATGCTTCCTAGCATGCAGGGGAAAAGGTGTACTCATTCAGATCTTGTCTTAACTCCAACAGTTAGCAGGAAAAAAACATTTTAAATTTAAAAATATCTTTTATAAAGCCTTGACAGGAATCATAATTTAGTTGAAAAACTGACAAAATATATTCTCAAAAGAAACTAGAATTGAATTGTATAGTAGAAAAGAACTGAAACTCCAGAACATCTTAGGCAAGTAAGGATAATTCTCACATATTTCAATACCACAGCAACCATCTTCTAAATTTAGAAAACTATTACAGTTTCACAAGTATAGATTATTTCCAAATACAATTTTTTTTCTCTGATTTAATGAACCCTGCTGGGTAAAGCTGTCATCTCGAACTCAGGTTAATTTGAGGAAACCTGCTTTTTTCCAGATGGCATCAAGGAGAGCAGACAGCTAACATGAGACACAAAAGTCAAAGTCATACAGTTTTTATGTTTTTATCTGAATGTGGAGTGCAAGAGTTGAGCTCACTTCTATCCATTTCTTCGATCACACTGCTAATGTGGGATTCTCCACACTATTCCTACAATGTCATTGTTCCCTGCCAGAAAACTACTAGTTATCCTAGAAGTCTGCAATACTGCAAATAGCTGAACTGTTTTAGAGTAGACAAAATATAAAATAACAGCACATGCTATGTCTTTACTACATCAAACACATGGTTAATGCAATACCCCAAAGTTTACATATCTTCCACATTACTTTAAGAAACTGTACTACCGATCTATGGACAGTTTGTACCTCCAAACAGGAGTTATTCACCTGCCAAGATGCTGAATACTAAAGGACATTTTGTCCTACTTCCAGTTTTCTTGTTTGTGGATATGCAGCACATATCTTTTTCATGTTCAAAGTCAATGCCTTGGAAAGTATAATTGGGCATGAGTTTCTCAGTCTTAGTAGATTAGGAGTCTACCTCTCTCCAAAGAGTGGAACATCCTAACCTAGGGATGTTGCCAAAGGAGAGTAAATCAGCATTAACAACCACAGCAGTGTCATGGAAACACTATGCATGTTAAAACTTCCATCCAAGAAAATATAGTGGGAAAAATCAAATTTTCCATTTAAGCCAGTATTTTCAACCCAATCTACTTATTTAAATCAAAAGCACTCTCTAAATATGTTGATGGTAGCTCCCACCCCTTATCAACTGAATCAGAATTGTTGGGAGGACTCAGGCATTAGGGTTTTTCAAAAGCTCCCCAAGGTGATGCTAATGTTCAACTGTAGTACAGAACCACTGATAGAGAGCAGGGGTCAGCAAGCTCTTTTGGCAAAGGGCCAGATCATAAATACTTTAGGCTTTGCGGGCAGTAAGTCTTTGTCACATCCACTCAGCTCAGCTGCTGGGGCACAAAACAGCCAGACAATAACAATAGCAGGCACATGTGGCGTGTTCCAATACAGCCTTACTGAGGAACACTGAAATCTGAATAGTCTGTAACTTCTGAATTTGCAAAATGTGGTTTTTCTTCCGATTTTTTTTTTCAACCATTTAAAATGCAGAGACCGTTCTTAGCTTGCAGGTCACACAAAACAGAGGAGAAGCCATTGGGCTGGATTATAGCTGACTGACCCCTGGTCTACAGTGCAATTTGTACACACTTCTCCTGAGTCTTCATCCAAAAACATTTGCTCAGTGATCCAGTTCGTCGTAAAAACCAAAAAAAAAAAAAAAAAAAAAAAATCCCCTTTATGGCATGGGTACCTTCTGATTCGGGTTGGTCCAGACCATATGAGGCAGCTATATTAACATGGCCCATCGATGGAACAATGGTTCTCCCCTCAGAGGATGTGCCTGGGAAAATGCTGGGTGTCTCCTCTGTGATTCCAGGGGGTGTCATGGGAGGCCCCAAAACTGGTGTGAAGAACTCACTCGGCCTTGTGACTGTGTCCATTAGGTCTGCCAAGCACAAGAAACAGAATTTGACCCCAAAATGATTATTATGATAAATGTGTGCCTGTGCTTTTACTCTTTAAGCAGAAATGATTCATAAAACCAATATCACATATACAATTAACCCTAGCACTAGGATAGCCTTCTCCCATATTGCACCAGACCAAACAAATAACTTGACCTTGCAGGAAAATACAGCACCAGTCTAGTTACTGAAGACAAATACTTGACCTTGCAGCACCAGTCTAGTTACTGAAGACAAATACGTGACCTTGCAGGAAAATACAGTCTTGAGTTAGAAACTTGTTACTAACTTTTTATCTTCTACTTCTTCTACTAACAATGTCATGCTTTTTGTGGGATTTTATCTATTATCAAAGGTAAAAATATGTTTTAAATTTATTAAAATATACTCCAAAGACTATTTTCATGATACTTAGGTCAATGAGTAAGGGCCTATAATCTATGGTTGGAATATATTCATTTTCAAAGCAGTCAAATTTATCCTGAGGTGTTCCCAAATGTAAAATCTCAAGAAAATACAGTGTTTTGCAAGCCCGGTTGATCATCAGACTCTCTCAAAGTTATTTTTTTAAATGTTGGTTTTTATGTCTTCCATTATGCTACTGCATCAGAAGCACCTTTGAAGTAAAGACTGAGAAACAATTTTTAAAAACTTCCGGATTTGAATCCACAGGTCTGTTGCTGCGGGGCGTAAAACTGGAGTAACCCCTTTGGAAAACTGTGAGGCATCACCTTCCAAATTCAAAGATTCATAGGCCCTGAGACCCAGCAATTCCACTCCTAGGGTTATACCCAAGAGAAATCCTACAATGGAGAACATATCAAAGAGTATCATGGCAATAATCTTCACAATAGCCAAGCCTGGCAATGACCCAAATGCAAATCATTAGGAGAAACTGCATGAATAAACAGTAATATATTTTCAAAATGGAGTACTATAAGCAATCAAAACAAAATAATCACAGTAAACCTTAGCCATAAAACATTAAGTAAAAAAGTAAGCACTAATAATGCTACCTATAGTATGATATTGTTTTTATAAAGTCAAAAACAACTAAAATCTTTAAATGTATACTTTCAAGAGTAAATAGATATGCATTAAAACTAAAAGAAAAGGAAGTCAAGGAAATGATGGGTACAAGATTGAGAATGACAATAATATTCAGAGGAAGAAGGGGATGGAATGGGACGAGTCATGGGGTTACAGTGTAGTTACTGACAAAATTCTTCTTTTACAGAGAGGAGGAAAAGACAAAAAATAACAACTATTGGCAAGATTGTAGAGAAAAGGCACCCTTTGTACAAGTTAGTCAGAACGTAAACTGACATAGTCACTATGGAAGTTTCTCAAAAAATTAAAAATAGAACTACCATATGATGCAGCAATGCCACTTCTGGATTTACATTATAAGGAAAACAGAATCTCAGAGATAATCTGCATTCCCAACTTCACTGCTGCAGCATTAGCCACAATAGAGAAGACACAGAAGCAATCTGAGTGTCCATCAAAAGATGGATAATGATGATGTGATATGAAAACATAAGGGAATATTATTTAGCCCTGAGAAAGAAGGAAGTCCTGTTTTTTGTGACAACATAGATGGACCCTGAGGGTTTCATCCTAAATGAGATAAGTCATACAGAGAAAAACAAAGACTGCATGATCTCACTTGTATATAAAACCTAAAAAATCCAAAGTCAGAGAAACTGAAAGTAGAGTGGTTTTACCAGGGGATGCAGGGAGGTGTTGGGAGAAGAGGGAAGAACAGTAGATGCCAGAATGGGGAGATATTAGCCAAAGGATACAAGCTGAGAATCTAAAGGATATCATGGTGATTATAGCAAATAATAATGTATGTAAGGTGATAGATGATAGCTGATAGCTGATGCTCTGGTGGTCATCATTTTGTAACAAACAAACTTATCTAATCAATACATTGTACACTTTAAATTTACATAATTATATTTGAATCATATCTCAATGAAGCTGAAATAATCACAGCACTGAAAGATCTCCTATATAAAAAGTACTTTATTTTAGATCCTTAAAATATCCTCTAATACAGGTAGGCATTATTTGTAGATGAACAAACCCTAGGCTTAACTTAACTAAGCCCTCAATACCAGAGGACCAAAGCTGGGATTCAAACCCAGACCCTGGGTCTCTCTACCTTCCCCTACTCCCTCAGTTCTTCACAACCACGGTTGCCAAACTAGTAGCTTTCTGAGGATGTCTGGCTTCTGAGGGCCCCAGAGAGGAAAGATCAGGAGAGCTGAGTTGGGAACCAAAGCCTAGTCCTTATAGGGCTGCACCACATCTCCACACAGGTGAGTTCACTTACCTTCCTGACCAGGCAGGTGCGCGCCTGCACTCCCTGGTGACAGAGCCACCAGTCTCACTTACCCTGTTCCTCACCAACTCTGAAATAATCCACCCCCACAATACTGAGGCCAACACCTTCCCTTTCAGACCTTCTACAGCTGGAGTAACTTGGAAGGAAAGAGGAACAGCTGTAGCAGAAACAGTAGTGGCCTGGGGCTCCCATTGTCTCGACAGCTGCGTGACACCAGGAACATCATAAGAGGCGGAGGGGGGCTCCTTTTCTTCCTCAGTCTCGCCATTTCCTCCAGTAACCCCAAGGGTAGAAACCTGCTGCTCTTGTGTCACTGCTGATAAAGTGGCTTCTGCTTCTTGAACAGCTGTTGTCATCTCTTGGGTGATAATGTCTTAAAAGAGGGGGGAGGGGATAACCACATTTTAAAAGAGACAAAATTGCTAAATCTTAAAAAGTTATTATAGTATTAATAAATTGGGGGAAGGGGAAAGAAAATAGTTATTTAGGGCTTCGGAAGGCAAAGAAGTGCCTCAGAAATAAAATGTCAGTAAATACCTACTTTCAGTGTCATCGCTTTCAGGAGCAGTGAATCAATTTAAGACAGAGATAAAGAAGCTAATGCAAACACATACAATAAGATCCAAAACAAAATAAGAAGATTAACAGCTGAGCTCCCTTTTATGTATGTTTGAATGTCAACATAATCAGCCTGCTAAGAAGCAAATTATACAGAACTCGGCTACTCAAAACTTCTCAGAAGCATTTGTATATATTAATTTTCACATTTGCATTCCTGAAGGGAAAAAGGAAGGTTTTAAATTAATGGAATAAAAATTATAATAACTAATGTTTACTGAACCTTTAGTATGTGCCATACATACATACTACTTAAGTGCCGGATGGGCAAGATGTCCTTTTATCACCCCATACATACCAATGGGAGGCAGATACTAATATCATCCCACAGAATTCACCTTTCACTGTAGTCAGGATGCAGCCTCTACAGCCAATTTGCCTGGATCTGAAGTAACTCAGTCACTTACTAGCTGTGGATCTTGAGTAAGTAAGCATCTCTGGGCCTTGGGTTTCCTCAGGTGTGCCATGGAAATAATTACAGTATCTATTATCATAGTTATCACAAAGATTATACCAATAACAATAGTAAAACACTTTGTACACTCCTGGTACTTGGTAAGCAAGCCATCAACTTCAGCAATTAATTCCCCATTTTGTAGAATAACTCAGATTTACAGAGCTAAGAAACTTGCCTAAAATCCATAGCCTGTGTTCTTCACCCCTACACTGACTATGCTCATCACTGGGTAACTGAGTAAAGAAGATAGCATAATACTATGAGAAAGAAGGAAATCTTCCATTACTCCCCTTGGAGTAGGTTCTACAGGTCTGTTTTTGCTTTCAGGTCATAAAAGAGAATAAAATAAACTTCTCTAATGGGTCTAGTCTTTTTAAAATGATAATTCCCTGAAATACGTTATTAATGACTAATTGTAAGGGTTATATTTGCCGCTTAGGGAAAGGTTTGCTGAAAATTTTAAATACTGAATCACAGTAAAATCTTAATTTCTAATGCCTATTATCTCTGATTTTAAAAATAGTAATCCTAGATACATAGCATATGTGCTTGTCCAATGAAAAATAACATTTCAGAGATAACTGATAAAGGTCTTTGAAAAATTTTATTAATAATATCATGGCACTGCCTATTAAAATATTTTCCCTTGGAAACTATTTGCTTTAAAATGGCGCTTGTACATTTTTCAATGTAAGTATTTCCCTTTTTTGGTCCTTATTCAGTTTAGATTACTTTTTCTTTTGAATGGAAGGGATTTTTGCACTCACTGGGTTGATATACCTGGCTATAGGTTCATGTGATTGAGGGTAAATCTCTTACATATGCTTTATATTTGCTCTTTGTGCTACTATTTACTTTTTCTCTTTCTTTTGTATTTCTCCAATAAGCTTGTCAATCTCTTGGGAGCCAGAAGTCATTATGCTTTTTGTATCTCCATCACATACGATAATGCTCTGCTTGCCAGCAAAAGATTATAATATATGATTTTGTCATTTTAGGCAGTATGTATTCTCCAGGTTGCTCTCATTTTTTAAAACATAATGAACACCTTTGAGATGAGAACATGTAAAAATAAATGTGCAATCTATAGTCACAGTTGTATGAAGCATCAAACCAAGGTAAAATGGCATAATACTTTGAATAAGTGACGGCAAAGAGAGAACTGAGTGAAAATTAGAAATAATAATGGGAATTTTATAAATAGCATTCCAATGTTTTCTACATCTCTCATTCTTCCTACTTCCTACAGAGAAAAAAGTAATATAATAATTCTTATAGGTTAGTTTTAAAACCTGATATTCACTGAACCAGGTGAAGAAAACATCAAATCAGAGGAGTGATATTCACCTACTCTGAATCAAAGTATTCACCTGCTCATAATACCCAAAACACCAAAAAATCATTGCATATACTAAAGAAAATAATGTCCTAAATAGTTTCTGGTTTCACAGTGATTGACATTTAAGTTGTTTACTTCAGGAGAAGAATAGAGTAAAAAAAAACTTTTTGGCTATTCTTGAACCTTTGTTGTCAATACTCTATTTTCACATTATTTTTATAACCCTAAAGGACAAAATGTTAAGTAAAATAGATATAACTGTTTCTCTTTCTAAAAAGAAAATTTAGAGGCTTTTTGATTAACTTGGACAAGGCAGACAGTCAAATTGGATAATTTCCGTCTGAATCGTTATTTATCTTCATTTACTCATTCACAGAACAGATACCGGGCACTGTACAATGTGCTGAGAATAAAAAGAAGTTGCCTGTTTGCAGACTGTGGCTGAGGCAGTCATGAATGAGTAAAGGGCACATTCAATAATCAAAATAATAATTACCAAACCCACTTTACTTCTTAGGCTATATTAATAGAAGTAAATGCAAGTCCAGTATTTGGACTCAACTGTGCAATGAATAATTTTGTGGAACTTTATCACTTAATACTCTAGAAATATCTCAGTATGCTATGAGAATGGAAATTAGTAATATCTGATATCTTCTTGGTGATGTGGATCAAGTTTTCTATAAAAATGTCCCTTATATTTTTTCAGTCTTGAAAAATTGGATTTACAAGATTCAACCTTCCTTTTACCATTTTAATTCAACCTCAACACTTTGTCAAATACATCACTAATTTGATATTTTCCATTCACTGGACTACTTAACTGATGTAACAAAGTATACAAATTCCAAAACACTTTGCATTGAGCAGGTGCACATTACACTAAGTCTTTCTTTTTCTTCTGTTGTTATCTGATCAACTACACCTAATAAAAGAATGACATTATCCATCAACAGTGAATACTAGGCTCATCCACCTGTAACACTGAGAGAGGCAGTAGGAAGTACAGACAATTGATTTGGGTTGCCCTCCTTCTTATTTCTAGATGCATTTCTTTTTAGGAAAACAAAAAGTCATATGGTTAATGTTATGAGATAAACATTTACCTGAAGCCTTTTAGCAAGAAATAACAGGGATATAAGTATTTTTTTACAACAATGTGTAAGTTCCTAAATCATCGATTATACCACTTACACATATAACTAATTCACAACTTTCCGTATCTCTGCTTTTTCATAATAAAATGTTTGAAAAAAATTAGTCTTCATCAGGTTTCTCCACCTCAGTATTGCTGACATTTTGACTCAAATAAACCTTCATGGTGGGCAAGGGTTGTTGTCCTTTATCATGAGGGAGGGGATGTTGTTCTATGCACTGTAGGATATTTAGCAGCATCCTTGGTCACTAGCCACAAAATGCCAGAAGCACTCTTCTGTTATGACAACCAAGAAAGTCTACAAACATAGACAAACTGGACAAATGGTGGGGGTAGGGGAACTGTTCCCAGCCAACTTCCACTGATCTATCTGTAGAGGTTATATTTTTATATAATTCCTATATAAATATTTTATTTGTTTACTTTGCTTTTCATTTAAACTTAGATAATTTACTTCTAGGTATAACGACATTTTTTTAAAAGACCATGAAACCAAACTAAAATATTCTAAATTAAACAAAGTGTATTTTTCTTTCTTGTCCACTCTTTTTTTTTCTTTTACCTTTAAATGTATTTTCCAAAGATTGATAGGCATCAGACTCATATTCCGAGATGGAAACAGTGGTCTTGGAGAAAAGCCTGGCATTGTTTTCTTTGGTGGAGTCCATGGTGTCTCCAGTACTTTGGAACAGATTCACAGCAGAAACTTTCATATCTTCCATCAGACTTGTGGGAGTAAAGGAGTTTTGATCGGTGAAGGCAGATGATCTCTCCTCCCCACGTACTACTAACAGAGCTGCCCCTTCTAGGTGTGTTTCCCTTTCAGGAAATCCCTGGGTTCCCTCAGCAGTTTCTGTCAAAGGCTCACCCCTTCCCATAATAGTATCAGTTACTTGGGTCATCTGAGATGTTTCCATTCCCACCTGAGTCTGTATGTTGTCTCCAAGTCTTGTGGTTTTCATCTGGCTTCCATGGTCTAATTTGGTATCATCCCACTCATCACTTAGGACAGAGGCAGTTGGAACAGCTGTGCTGACACTCACTGTGACTTCCGGGGCTCCCACCAGGCTGTCAGTCTCTGGTTTAGCACTACTCAAGGTGTACTCAGGAGTTCCAAGCCAGAGCTTAGGGGCAGAAGCCTGGGGATTGTAAGCTGTCATCTGCAAAAGCATCTCTCTATTTGGTGTGAGGCTTCCAAGCTCAGTGCCTACTGTGGGCTCAGAATCAGGAAAAGAAGTTGCCCTATATTCTGTGTCTGCTTCAAATTTCTCAGTCCTGGGACTGGTGGTTAGCACTTCCTGAGTATTCACATAGGATGAAGGTGAATGTTCCAGACTAACTTGTTCCTCACTTTCAGTTGCAAACAACTGACTATCCATATACTTCAGAAAACCTTGTGTTGCTTCAGTGATCCTTTCCACATTAGGCTGGATGTGGGTACTACTGAACGGCTCCTCTTTCTCGTCAAGATTCAGAGAAACAGTTGTAGTGACAGGGATGGTTAACATGGTCTTGGAAAGTTGGTTTTCAGGAGATAGTCTCTCAGACTGACTGGAACCAAACACTTCTTGCCCTGCTGGCTCAGTAGCAGTGTAAACACCAGGGCTACCAGTTTGTATGAGCCCAGCTTCCATGGGATAGGTTTCTTTGCTAACAGAAAATACTTTATTTACTGGCGTTGCTGAGGGTCCCATTAATACTAACAGCGGATCTTCGGAGACCACCACTTGGGAAGTATACTCTGAAGTAATGGAGTTATTTTCCAGGTCATCTGTTTCCATTCCCTCAGACTGCCCTTTTTCTTCATGAACATGTGCGATCTCCCTTCTTCCAATCTCGGAAAGGCGATCTCCCTTCTTTCCCAAACTGGGAAAGGCCAGACATTGTGTGGCAAAATTAAGAAGTAGAAGGCTACAGAAAGCCAGACACAGGTGCAATACAAGTGGTCTGCTCATAGTGGAAGAGAACTGTGCATATAAATTGGTAGAGTTGACAATTCCAATAGCAGAGTCCTGTAGGAAAATATAACACATCAAATTGTCATCTATTTTGCAATATGAACTTTAAATTAGACCATAAGTAAAATAATCTCCTTCATGCTCAGAGACAGTAAGAGAAGGCTGTTCTATTTTTTGTACCTCTGAGACATGGATAACCCAGTTTATTTTTCCCTGATGAATTTTGCAGCTGATTTAACTTGAAGCTCTCTAGAAAAAAGGTACATGAAGTTCAAGTTCTCACTTCATTATTTCTTAAAAACTTACTTGAAATAAACTACCCGTGAAGTCCCATTTCCAAATTTTTCCCAAATTTCTCTAGTAATCATGCAATCAAATGACTGCTCAAATAGCAACAATCCAAGAATACAAGCCTATCTTGTGTTTACTTACATTACATTCAAAGAAGCTTTAAGTGTGTTTTAAAACTTACTCAACATCATCATCATAAAATATGGAATACCAGATATATTCAAGTATCTTTTGAGTATATAAATATTTTCAGCTAAAATGTCTTTTAAATGATTATTTTCTCCAACACAATAAAAAGTATAGACAAAAATATTGTGTCTCAAATTTTAAGGATTAGAAACAGCAGAAGAGTTCACATAAGTAAATCTATTTTTACATTTTAGAAAAAAAAAGTTTTAGGAAACTGAAGCATGTTACTAAGCACTCTGGCAGTTGGAACACATGGCCTAGAGGCTGAATCTACATGATCCCATGCTTCTGGATAAAACCTGAAAAAATGCAGATCATCATGGGTGGCAAAAAGTTTGGAGGGACATGAAAAAGAATAGGAAAAATGATTCCTGAATCCTAGCTTTATTGTTTTTAAGACTTTAGAATGTCATACTGGACAATGTGTCCTTTCATAAAATGAGGAGTCAAATAAAATAGTCTTTGATATTCCTTGTACCCTCCATGATTCCATTTTCATACTTTATCTATATCTATGATGTGAAATAAAAACACAAATGTTTTCATATTCCCACAATTTTGCCATCAAGCAGCAAGTCACACAAATGATTGAACATGGGTTTCATATTTCCTTTATATGTTCTGGGGTCATGAGGGCTGAGAAAAAATTTTATAAAAACAAATGAAATTTGGGTTGGAGGTGAGGCAAGTAATAAAGACTGAGTCTTATCTCATTTGCCTTTCCAAAATAGAATTCTTTCAAGGTTTTGTTTTGTTTTTGTTTTGTTTTGTTTTTCATTACATCTTGAACTCAAGAATATTTGTGTGACAGAATTCTGCCACTGCTCTCAAAGACTTTCCCTTCCATAATTGTCAGCCACCTGCTTTCTAAATTACAATTACAGCAAGAAAAATGTAGGGTGAACAGCACATCTATTCTCTATCCTTGCATTGTGGCCATATGCTTCTTCTCCCCACTATTCAAAGGAAAGTATGAGGACTTGAAAAGAGGCAGAAAAGACAGCTTATAGAAACAGCAGCATGGCACATATGAGCAAGTTAGATAGATTGGTAGATGACCTTCAAAGTTCCAGGTCTTTCTCCATCTTTCAAAGTTCACATAGCTACCCCAGAGTGGTGCTGCTCTCACTGGTAGCTGTACAACATTAGAGAATAAATAATAAAGCCCTGGCCATTCAGTGACAATACTTCTAAACCTAAATAATCATCTGCATTCATATTTTGAAGGTTATGGACCTCATCTTTTTGCCTCAACATTGTATCACCTTCCTGGCAATGTGCCTTGCATAGAGAAAATTCTGGATAATATTGGCTGAACAAACAGATGAATGACCATAGCAAGCTTTGTGGAGGGAGGGAGTGGGAGAGGAGTTCTTACTGCTTATCAGAATTCTGTTTTAATTAAGTTCAGTCAATCATCCTCAATCCAACAAACATTTTTTTTCCTAACAATTTAAAAGGAATATTCTTTAACTCTTCCTTCATACTGTGGTTCTGGGTGTGAGGGATTTTATCCCCACTGCAGGTGTCCATGCAACACTAATTCAGATAAACAAACTCTAGCCAAATTGTTGACTGATAGTGGATATTAGCTTTGATATTATCTTTAAAGGTATTCCTCTTAGTGCAAGTTGGCAATACATTGTCTATCATTCACTATCAAGGTTACCTCGTAGCTCAGCAGTCCTCCAAATAATTTACTGTATTTTTACCACAAGTGATCAGGTAATCTATTTTATTAGCATTATCTGTGTCAATCTTAAATACAATTCAGAATCTGTTTCTTTGTCAAGTCCAGGCATATTCAAGTTTCAAAGACAAATGAAAGACAACATAAAAAATACAGCCCACATCATCATGTTAGATTTAGCAATCAGTTTTTTTAAAACACTTGAGCAACATTTGTCCAATAAAATGGATACTGCTATTGTTCCAAGTGTTAGCAAAATGAAGACCTAAAAGTGAATCGACATGTCAGCATTTTATTCAGTAACAAAGCTACTGTTTCAAAGTGAATTGTGCTCCACACATAATATATAAGAAGCATGAGAAATGTCTTAAAAGTCCTCATGACCCAGAAGGACCATGGAATAGGCCAATAACCTCAGTGACCATCTAACTTTTGGAAGGTAAACTTAAATACTATAAATATCTCATATAGGGCTTCAGGGGAAGGTTATCTAGTCTTAGACTTTAATTATCTACACAAACATACTATTTTTTATCTAAACATGGTCTCATCCTAAACTCTTCCTTACATTCTAGATTCACAACCTCTGTGGATCCTTCACTTACAAAATCTCTCAGAATTATCTCTTCTCACCTC
This sequence comes from Uropsilus gracilis, assembly GCA_004024945.1. Classification (NCBI taxonomy): domain Eukaryota; kingdom Metazoa; phylum Chordata; class Mammalia; order Eulipotyphla; family Talpidae; genus Uropsilus; species Uropsilus gracilis. The sequence continues at coordinate 16,589 of PVHY01005707.1, read as the reverse complement.
ACTGGAATGCTTCTATTTGATATTGCTGATTTGTCTCTTCATCAGTGATCCTGTCCAGACTCTCTCCTGTCCCATCTATTGTATACAAGTCAGATGATTTATTCTTAAGAATAAAGATGACAATAATCTATCAAAAATAGGTGTTGGGGTTTGCTGTGTTTTGAATATTGTAAGTACCTTATATAAATCATCTTATTTAATCCTTATAATTATCTACTTTGATAGGTATCACTTCTTTCTACTTTTATTGATGCGAACACTAAAGGCCTACAGAGGATAATTAATTTGCCTACACAGTCATGTCTGTTTTTGAACTTGTGAATTCTGTCATACATGGCTGTCTGCCTTTAGCACTACAATTCTCTGCCTTCCCCAAACATAATATGTATGGTTCCCATAAAATCACCAAACTTCAGATCTATAATGCAACCCCAAACATTAGCATCCAAGACAAACACAATCTCCACTCGGATATACTGTATTCCTAGGTTCCTTACTCATTCCAGGTTCCTAAATTTCATTCACACCACTGCACTAGCCAGAACATTTGGCCCTCCCTTTTTCCTACTCCAGGTATGCAAATCTTTGCCCCATTGGTTATGTCATGTTTGTTAACTGGTGTCACAAAAATGCCTGGCTCATTCTCTTCTACCTTCTCCTAGTTTCTCTAGCACAAATCATCAAGTCTGTAAATCTTGTCACCTCAAATAAGATTGTTTTTTGCATGCAAAACCTGGTGTTTTCACTTCCTTTGTTTGCCATATAATTGCTAGTGATGGTAGGGACATAGAGGCAGTATTCAATAAATATTTGCTAGTGCAAATATAAATACCCTTTAAGGCTGTATGAATGCTAAAAGAATGTTCAGAATCTCCTTTCTATACTGTGAGACATTCAATGACATTTCATGGTCTGTCCATGTCTAATCGTTTGCTTTGCTTGATGTATAGCCAATCTTGGCTACTTATTCAAGGGGTCATTTTAATAATAGTAATAACATCTGTGTTCAAGTTTCTGCTATATTTTTAAGTTTCCAAAGCTTATTACCATTAAAAGGATCAACAATAACAAGTGACAAATCTCTGAGTCTCAGGTTGATTTGTTTCCCAATTAGCATTCACCTTTTAAAATCCAATTTGTGATTCTCTGATTGATGAGAAAAAGGAAACTTCCTTCTTTGTGCCATAATAATCTTTCCATCTTCTGTTTTTCCTGATCCTCAATTAATGTGTCATTGGCTTACCTTTTCCTGTTAATCTTTAAGGCCTTCTTTGCCAATTCTATTTCATTAGTTTAAAGCTGAGCTTATCAAGATCTGTTAACCCAACTGTGTGGCACATAAGCCTTCAGGTACCACCATTCTGATTCACTGTGCTACTGACAGCTGTCACTGGCCTGATATATCGGTTTTAAGAACTGGCCCAGTCATCCTTCACTTTAAATTAAATAACTGGAATGAAAGATGATCCTCTCAGCAGCATGTTCGACCACAGTAGAAGGAGAGAGAACGGAGTAACCACAAAGAAGCACATGGTCCCTCAGGAGTAAAGCAGCATCAGTGCTGACAGGGAAGGGGGTAAGAAGCCTGGAATCAAGACAGCAACTAACAGCAAAGTGTTTGACCAATCCTGCAGACCATAGCTAGGTTCTAACATGGAACCACAAGCTTTATTCACTACAGTCCAGCAAGGTAGACAGATGAAGATTTTGTGTTTTATCAACCCTAACAGTATATCACCATATCCCTGGGAAATCAAGCTGGACTTAAAGATTTGTAACCTTACTTCAAGTTCCAGCTTTACCTTGGGCAAGTCACTGAAAATCGGTTTCCTCATTGCCAAATAAAGAGGATGCCCGTTCTATTTTCTTCAAAGACTGGAAGAGAGACCCAAAAAGGACTGTAGGCATGAAAAGAGTTTAAAGAAAAATTTGGCATCATATATAAATAAAATATATATCATATATAAATAAAATATATTAGTGTGGTACTGATATAATTTCCCTCAAACTGTAACAAGGTGAGAAATTTGAAGCATCCATAAACATTAGTCACAAATAGAATATTGTTTCCCCCTAGATGTTTCCACAAAGCAAAGCTTCCCTTTCAGTTTCTTAATTAGACAAAGTGATCTGAGAGTCTTCTGGTATTTGCAGAATCTTGCCCTAATCAATTTTGATCAGTAAATCCTTGCCCATTCATCATATAGCCCTTTAGAATGACCCATTTTGACACTTCACTTCTGTTCTTTGTGGTCTGCAAACTCCATTAGCTTGACAAGACCACTAACTACTAGTTGGCTTTAAGGAGACGGTAATCCCCAGGTAAACATTTCAGGAGGTAAATACAGTAGCTCACATTTCAAAGTGAAACTGGATTCAGATACTTTTCTTATAATCACCAAGTAACACAATATGGAAAAAACAGGATTGACCACACACCTTAGAGAATGAGTTTTCAACTTACAGAGATTAAGCCCAAATTCCCTATAAACAGTCAGCTCACAAATACAATATTTAATAAACAAATATATAATTTTAAGCTGACATTTGCTGACTAAACAGTTGCGTACAGCCTCAGCTGAAAGATTGGGAATTTACCTTAGCAGATAAGCCCATCTCCCTCACTCTGATTCTGTACTTACATTTTGTATCAGACCATTCTTGTAATGCCAAACTAGGATATTGAAAAATCTAGCGAGAAATGACAGAATATATCCGTAAGGAAGCCTCCCATGAATACAAAGACAAATTCACATCTCTCTAATTGGCTCTGTTGCTGTAGCTACCTTAGACTTGGTGAGTCTTGGGAGTTTTGTGGATAAACACAATCAATATCCAGTCTGCTGCGTAAGTGCCTGCTTCATTATTATGACAAAATACCGGACTCTATGTGAAAGAGTGACTACCTTTAAATCTCTACCGTGTGTAAAAGCTCTGTTTCCGATACAGTGAAACCTCACTCCCCTATTTTGAAGTTCTTTGAATAGATGCTACCTGGGGCTCTGCCCATAAGCGAGCAGAAACCAGTCAGCTGAGAGAGGGGACTCTGGACCGCAACAGCACCACTTGTGATAAAGGAAATACACCGAAAGGAGGGGGAACACGCCGATTCTGACCTTACGTCAGAAATCCTTTGGAGCTACAAATCAAGAAATCCTTTCGCGCTACAAATGGTTTTGTGAAGCACTCCGCTCCCTCCTTAAGTTTCAAGCTAAAACTTCCAAAGAAAATAAGAAAGACACTTTAAAATCGCCTGTGCACTGTCCTCCACATCAGCTCTGCACTGAAATTAGGTGCCAGCGCCCGGCAAGATCCTCAGGATCAGCAGGGAAAGGCAAAGCTTCCTCATGCTTGAGAATTCCAAACTCTTCAGGGTCCTGGTTTTTATGCGCCCCAACTTCTTCCTCGCCAGGGCTCTACACGTTTGGCATCTACACCGCTTGGGTTCTGTCAGTGAGGAGGATGCTCAAACGACATCTGGGCACCTCGAGGCAGCATTTTCCAACCTTTCTGGAGCCTCGAGCAAAGCTAGACCTCCACTGCGTCCGACCCACAGGCCATCCCTCTAATTAGGTAACCTTTGCGAAGTGCTTCTTCCAGTCGTGTCCGCAGGGCCAGTCAGAATTTGAGCAAGGAGGTTCCGAGATATCCCTGCGCTAAACATTCAACTGTTTGTTTCCTGTAAAGTAGCAGAACACATTTCGGGGGCCACAACAGCCCCCACAGGCTTCTTGGCTGCGGGACGCTGACTGGCACCGGGGACACTGGGATCAATCGTTTGAAAGGAGCAAATTGTAGTCTTGGGGAACTTCTCTACCACCGCTGCGAGAGCAGGAGGGGAGGGAGAGAAGAAAGAAAAGCCCACACAAAAGCAGCCTGCTCTGCAAGCTCCGCCAGCACAAAGGCCCGCTCGCTAGTGCGGAGCCGGGAGGCTGGGCTGGAGCTAGGAGTGCAGCGAGTCCTCGGAGGCCTGCGCACCGCGCCCGACGCTCCCCAACTGCCCCCGCGCACCCTGCGCCAGACACCGCGTTCTGGCGGGGCGCTGGGCGCACTCCTGGCGCGCCCCGGGCTGTCGCGCTCTCTGGGCTGCACCGCTCCCGGAGCGACCCCGCGCAGCCGGGGCTCCCGCTCCATGCCTGCCCCGATGCCCGGTCAGCAGCCGCGGTCGCCCGCGGAGCAGCAAGAGCCGGGCCCGGCCTCACCTGTGCGCCTTCAGCCCAGCAGCGCGCAGAAGAGAGCGGTGGCGCCGGCGCTCGGCATCCCCGCGGCGGCCCCTGCAGCGGTGGCGGCTCCCTCCGCTGTCTGGGACGCCAAGGGGAGGGCGCTTCGCTTTGTTGCTTATTCATAAGGCCAGGGCTACGGCTGGGGATTGGGCGGTGGGAAGATGTGCCCGCCCCGACTCTGCTGGCACTGACACCCGATGCCGTCGCCCCACGCCCCTCCGCGCCCACTTCCCCGCCTCTGCTGTGGCTCTGGGGGCCGAGCTGCGCCGGCGGGTCTTGCTCCCGGACAGGCGCCAGGGACCCCTCTTGAGACCACCACCACCACCACCCCTCCCCCGCCCGGTTCTGTCCCGCCGCCCCTCATCGCCGTCTGGCTTCTGTGGCAGCGACTCCCTCTGTGCCTAAAGGAAAACAGGACACTGTTTTCGCTAGAAGATCCCGAATTTCTCTGGTCCTTGGTTAGGAAAAGGGGCGCCAAGTCGGAAGCTGCAGGATGTCCCTTATGGAACCAGTGCGGCTTAGCAGTGTCCCTATGTAGACCCCAGTAAAGTTGACCTACACAAAGTGTTTCTTGACCATTCTGAGAAGTTGCAAGTAAGTGCTAATAAGAAATACGATTTATTGAGCTCTATTCCTGCCAGGCACAATGCTTCGCTCATTACGTGCTTAATCTACCCAATAACCCTAAAAGATAAATATTGATAATCCCCATATAACTAGGGAGGAAGTAAGACTTGCAGGCTGCGTAAATTGCCCAGAGACTTATGGATAAGTGGTCCCGGGGAATTCAGGAATTCATCACCTCCGCCGTTCTTGACTCGATTTCATTTTTTTGTTGTTGCTCCTAACTGAGTAGAAAGGATTGTTAGGAATCTGAAGGCCCCTTTAAAACACCCTCCAAGTGTATGGTGCTTTCCACATACATTATGTCTACAAACACTTATCTTTTTATCTCCTTTATAACAGTGATGTTTAGCCCCATCTTGTAGTTATTTATTAACAACTTGAAATCAGAACAAGGTCTTCTTCACCTTTGAAATCCCTCCCCCCCAACACACACCTAAAACATGGGTGAGTATACATTATTATCTTGCCTATTCCATTCCCTTTAGAAGATGTATCTTTGTATTTCCAGAAAGATAGTCAAAAATAGTTGACGGGCACGGTGGCTCGTGCTTGTAAGCTTCAGCCTATGAAGCGGCAGGGGCTAGGGATCGCGGTTCGAGTCCCGCCTGGGGCCCGTATAGTGAGACCTAGTTCCAAAAAAATAGCTGGGTGTGGTGGCGCATGCCTGTAATCCCAGCTACCTGGGAAGCTGAGGCTGGGGATTGTTTGAGTCTGTGGTACCTTGGGCAACGAGAGCCTGCAGTTCCATGGGCAAAAATAGCAAGACCCAGTTTCCAAAAAAGAAAAAAAAAATAGTTGAGAAATGGAATATGATTGAACAGAATCAATCCTACAAGACTTGTTTTTGATATGTATTCAGTATAATACAATATAATATACTGTACTGTGACCAAACCTTCAACCTAGATTCAATACACACCAGGCAGGTAAGCCACACCCAACCTGACCAAGTTGTGCTTGAACATTTTATTTTTAAGTCAGTTGTTTGAAAGGCATCTCGTAAAAAAGTGTTACATAGCTGTTGAGATCCCCAGTTAGACCAGAAAATTGGGTCAGCTTAACCCAAGTGCAGGTAAATAGTAATAATAACCATAATTGATCTAATCAGTCAGGTTGAACCAAGGAAACAAGAAAAATGAAAAAGACAGGAGGAGAAAGAGTCCAGCTCCCAAACATCCAGCACCCAGGTTGGAACCATTCTGTTTGACATCTTTCTGTCTCCTCCCCAACACCCTACTGTTTTCTCTCTTAGAGACTCATTATAATCCATGCCCAATTACAGAACTCCACTTCCCAGATATGCTTTACCTTGAGCTTTTCATTCTATAAAACTACCCTTTTCCACAATGGAATTTCTATTTCCCTTCTCTTCAATACAAATTATTTCTGCTATGCTCTAAGTAAAAGTAACTTTCATTGGAATTCACTTATACTAGCCTTCTGTCTTTCCTGAAATGGTTCATACTCTTTAAACAGCTCTCATTAATGCAATGTATCACAACAGCTGCTGTTGGTATATAATACCATCTACAGTGTGAGTGTGTTCAAAAACTGTAAATCAAGGAGAGTTGTATTCTGAAAGTCAAATGAGTAAATCAATATACAATAAATAGTATTAACCTTTTATGTGTGAGGCAAGAAATTGTATGTGTATGTCAAAATAATTCCAAAATTCCAACCAAGGAGATAAGTATGGAAATTCAGATAGTCAGCTTTGGGGTTGCCAGACTTAGTTAATTAAAATAGAGAGTCTCCATTGGATATTTGGTACACACTTAGGCTAAAAATTATTTGTTATTGTATTCAAATTTAATTGAGTATCGTATGTTTTACCTAGTAAAGTGTTTAAGTGATTAGTTCTGGTTGGTAAAAGGTTTTGGGTCAGGATGGAATTGGTCATATGTAGCAAAGAACAGAATAACCAAGCCAAGAGCCAGAATTCAAGATAATTCAAGTATGGCCCAGAGGGAAGGCTCAGCAGAGTACACAAGCATATATATATATATATATCCCATAAGGCTGAGTTGAGTGTACATGAGCTGGCATATATGTCTGTTTGAAACAGATGTACCACCAATGCCCACAAAATTGGGTTTCCAGTCTTGCAAAAGTAAGAACAAGACCCTGAGTGGGGATGATGTCACAAGGTAAATGCCACTTTATAAGAGTTCTTGAAAATCAGCTGACAGGACTTCCCCAGACTCTGCACCACTGAGAGTGCAGACTTATTTTACCATGTAAAACAGAGCTGCTAATCCAAAGGGTAGTACATGCACTCTGGATATAAAGAAACACTCCTGAGGTGTTTTTTTGTTTTTTTGTTTTTAGTTTTGCTTCCATTGAGACTACACCAGTGAAAACATGTAAAACAACAAAACAAAATGAAATGAGGCATATGGAGGGAAAATGTTCTTGAAAGATTGAGTTTACCTGGAATTTCTGCAAAACTGTCAATGATTTTTTTTCCTCCCTAAAACACCTTCTTTTGATGCTGTTCTTATAGACTCTCAAGGCACTATAAAAGACTTTGGGCCACAGAATAAGGAGGAAATAGCTGTTCCACAGAGCAGGGTTTATTTGCAAATTGGAAATTTAATCCCTACCTACAAAAAATTGTCTTTCCTTCTGATCTAAACTTTTCAGCATCTCTTCTGTTCTCTCCCAACTTCTCTCTGACTCAAATTCTCTTTAGAGATGTCCTCATTGCTTTTAATTTTTCAAGTTGAAATTCCCAGAAGTAAACTTCAATATAAAACAGCATCGCTAAGTATACGCTACTCACTCTGGGTTATCAGTAAGTACTTGATGGTGATGGTGATACTGTAAATAATGGTAATGGTGTGAGAATCAATTTTCTTCTGCTGACAGATGTTTCATCACATCTATACCCTCAGAACACTTAACATGACCTCCATCAGTGCTAATGAGCTTAGACCTTTTCCTACTAAATTATGTATTTACTATACAATTTATTAGGAAGACATGTAGGTAGAAAAACAACAAAATTGTTTTTCTTAAAGATTTAGAACAGCAAATTTTTATACACTGTAGTTGCTTTTAACAATTAACATCAGTCTACTCTATTTACCTATCCTTACTATTTAACTGCTTTGTGTCAATACCAAAATGACCTCCCATGCTTCTATGCGCTCTCAAGTCACTTATTACAAGCATAGAAATAGGATATCATATGTCTTACAGTCCCTTCTCTTTTAAAATCTGTTCTTTTTCAGTATTTTCTTATTAAGTTAGTTTTTTAGGCCCTGAACTCTGAGTTAGTTCTAACAAAGGGCATTTTATCTGTTAACTTGAGAATAAAGCAAGATAAGAGAGAAAAGGGCTACCAACACAGATAAAGAAAAAAAAATCTGAACTGCACAACAAGCTGAAAAGAAACTTTTTAGATAAAGTCAAGGGTAAAAACAAGAAAGAAATATTGCTCTTTTTTTTTTTTTTTGCAGTTGCAAATAATGTCATTATGAGACTGTCTGGAAAAATTCTTTTTAAGACATTGAAATAGCAAAGATCTAATGTGTCCTCAGGTATATACTTAATCCTAAGTGAATAAGTCATCATGATAACTATATTCAAAATAGCACCTAAAACTCAAAGTATGAATTGCATTTTCTATGTTGAAAAGTCTTATCTCCATCCTTGTTGCTTTTATATGCCTAATGGTAATAAATGACTTTAATAGATTCTTTACCTTATATAATGAGAATGAACTATTTATTACTGACATATGCTATGCATATCTACCACATATACTGCATAGAAAGATTGTTTACTCTTTTCTATCTCTACCAAGAAGAGAATTAAATAAATTGCCATTGTCAGGAACAGTAAAACTCAGGTCCAAGACAGCACTCTTGTCAGAAAAATTTCTTGTTGGAGATTGCAATAGGTGAATGAAAGAGGTTACACATTTTCTTTTGTTCTAAGTTTCTTTAAAAAAAAGTGAATTTCAATCTGGCAAGATTATAGGTATCTGATGAAGTATCATTAACTCAATTAACAAGGTAATTGTGAGAATAGTGGCAAATATGAGAAAACAACCTAATGCATTTACTACAGGTAGCTGTAGTACTACAGGTAGCTGAATTGCTGTCTATTATTTGCATACCAACAAATGTTCATATGTTTATTTTGCTCTTAAAGAATAGGATTCAGGTATTAACATCACTTTCAGAATATACAAGAATCTATTCAATATATGGCCACTAACAGCAAAAGTAGAAAACAGAGTGCTATCCACAGATTATCAATACATGTTGATGAAACTATCTGGAGCTCATCAGAATGATACCAACAATGTGAAAATTGGTTCAAACCACAGTTTAGATAAAACAAGGACATCAGTGCCCCAAAAAGATGTTTGGTGTAGCACTCAACCTCTTTGTCTAAATTCCTTGGCTTTATCAATTTTAGCTAATTCTTCTAGCCAAACTGTTTTAGATGGAAGCAGAATTGAGTTTGTGTTCCATTATTATTAAGTAGTGAGCAATGCACTGTGTGATGTAGGCTGTGCATTTATTTTGCCATTTAATTTAATAATCAACAAGCATTACCGTTTTGTGGAAATTAAGTGATGAATATAGACAATATAATCAAACTTAACTTTCCTCACACATCTTAACATCTTAAATTTAATTGAGAAGAAAATGCTAACACAAATAACACTACCAGTAATGTATGGTAATATATGTAATATAAAATTTCTTCATATGCCTCTTCAGTGATCTAAAAGTGGTATTAAGTTGCACCATCGTTTTCCATGGTACTACCACAGAGAGAAACTATCTAATAAAACCCCTGTGCAAAGTCCATGTCTTAATATAGTTAGTACATGTATTATGTAACCATCTTCTTTCCAAAAACCTAGTTCTCTGAATTCAATCAGTGTGTTTTATATAGTCTCACATCTCCCACAACACCTACGACAGTGCCTTGACATAACAGCTGCTCAGAAAGTATTTGTTGACTATTTAATTATAGTCATAAGATTTTTACCAAAATAAATCCAGTAATGCTCATCATTTTACAATTATGAAGTACAAACGAAATACTATAACATAAAAAGAAGCGTGACCAGCTTCAGAATGGGTTAACTTAACACAAATTGAGACAATACATATATACCATGTAAGTGACTCTGAGACTCATGATTTAATTACTTTTACATCCTATGAGACAGGATTAGCCCATGCATATGTGTATGTATGTGCACATATATATATTTATTTATTTGTTTGTTTATTTATTTATTTCCTGTCTGAAATCAGAGATTGGTCCAACTGATGCTTTATATCTCCTTCTACCCACAACTCTGCAAGATTTTTAATTGGTAAAGTTCACATCCATTTAAAGAGGAATTGCACATGAATAAAAAGTACTCTAGTGTAAGAGTAAAATAAAAAATTGCATCAAGTTGAAACCAGAACCCATATTCCATCCAGGTCCAAATACTTTAAAATAGAGCAATATGTTTTGTTTTATTTATTCTCTGTCAAGATCTGCAATAAAAAGGTAGACATAAGTGATGCATTTTCCAGACTCAGTTCAAAACAATTTATCACTAACTTATTTGCAAAAATAGCCAAAGGGGGGAAAATTCCCTTCAGAATCAGAATGATTGAAAATATGCCTCATTCAAAAAAAAATTATTTCCTTTTAGACAGGTCTAAAGTGTGAGGTATTCCCACAAAAGATGAAATGAATTTGTTTCCAAAAGCTTGCCAGTTAAGATAAGTGGGATGATCACTTGATGTTCTCTCTTCTTTTTTTTTTTTTTTTTGCTTTTAAGAGCTTCCTATAAATGGTTTTCAGGCACAGTGACATGTTTTGTTTCCTTCCATGTCTCTCTTTGTAGAAGGCATTTTAAGGCACTCATCACTGCAGCTAATGTTCATTTGGCAACATTGTTCTCAGCTGTCATCCTACATGTACAAGCACTTTTCACTCAGATCATGTTCTACATGGTTCAGTGAAAAAAAAAAGTTTTGATGTTTTGCCCTGGTTAGGTGCCATTTTCCTTTAAATTCTACTTTTCTGGTTTTCTGCATCTACCTGCATCCTCGATTCTGTCCTGCTGCTGTGGAAATGTAATGTCTTCTCCAATATGTGTGCTGTTTCAGAGATACAAACTTGAGCATTCTGACCTCATACTTTTTGATTTCAATCTTTAATTCCAATGCTGCTGTGTGATCATAACCAAATTCAAGTGCAGTGAGTTAACACTTAGATGCAGTTTTACCAGTCCTTTCTTTTAGCCAAGGCACCTTGTAAGCAGGCTTCACCTCCTTTCCCTCTCCCTTTACCTGGGAGGGGAAGATTGACAGACATAAATAGCATCAACAGCAGATGATAATGGTATGGAAAAAACAAAAATGTTAGCTAAAACTGTAGGCAAGTGAGTTTAGCCAGATGCATTCCTTTACTAACCTGTATATTCAACACCTGTAGTACTTGTCTTCCCAATTTTGCAGCCCAGTGGGTGTGCGCATGTGTAAGTGTGCACACCTGGGCCTGGGAGAAAGGGGCTAAAAGGACTCAGAGAGCATGAGCAATCATGGATTTAAGCACAAAAGAGCCAGAGAGCCCAAAGAAAGTGTGAAGATTTCTGGGGTGCTGGGAGGCTTACCTGCCTCCCTGTCTCCTAGCCCTGGCACTGCCCTGCCCTACCTGGTGTATCTGTGTAACTGCTTAGCCAATAAAGAACTATGCAGATTAGTGAGCCTGATGCCTGCATGACAATGGGCATCACTAGCAGGTCTGATGCTTAAACATTTTCTCCATCACATAGAAGAAACAAAGACAACATGGCTACTTCCATTCTCCTCCATTTCTAATCCAGCCCTGGAGGTGCACTGAGTAGAGTGGAGAACTAGGGAAAGGTGCCTTATTTGGAGGTATAGAGTCCTTCTTCCCTTCTTCTAGCCTTCTGTAGGAGCAGTTTGAGGACAGGACTGGGAGAGAGTGCTGCTTAGAACTCGTGGTAAAATGCCTAAGAGGTGCCCTTCACTCTGGAATCTCAGTGAGGTCAGACTAGGGTGGTGGAGTTTGAGCTTATGGACACTGGCACAGCCCAGTGCTGTTAAAGCAGTGACTGTTAACCAATGGGACTGAACCATGGAGCGAGAGAGGAGGAGGGGAAAGAAGGTGGGGGAGGTGAAGAGCACAAAAGATCAGGATGGTTAACAAATGTTAGTGAAGTGGGAAAGCCCCGGGTACACAATAATGGACTAATGTAATATAAATATAAATATACATATATATGCAAAAAAACCCCAAAAAACCGCACATTTACCAGATATTGGAAGAGAACAACCGGCCAAACAACCAACAACTAAACATCAACTTAACCAACCAACAAATGGCAGAAAAATGGGAAATGGAGTGACTGGAGGGGGGATAGGGAGGGGGGATACGGAGGGAGGAGGAGGGATCAATTAATGCACAAATGTGATAAATCAATAAAATGAATTTTTCAAAAAAAAGAAAACAGTGTTAAAGTCACTGTTAAAACAAGACTCATTTCCATAACGACAGATGAAAACGCATATCCCAAACTACTACTCCAGACTCTCCCCAATCTCAACTCCTATACCACCTCCCTACCATCCAGAACTAGAAGAGGAGAGAGCAGTGCCTAGCACAGTCCAGGGTCTTTTCTGATTGGCTAGTGTAAAGCTCCTACCATTCTATGTGTTTAATACCCTCCCGGGTTGAAGTAGAACAGTGGCTCATTCTGAGGGTGAGTGTGGGGAAGACTTTCTCCCCAAAACATCTGTTTTCAGACCAGATTCCACAGGTGACACATTCCCCAAAGTGGCTTTCCCTAATAGTAGATACTGACTGTGCTTCTGAGCCTGTGCCACACAGAGAATGTAGAAATTCATAAGTCACTGTGAGATTCTGGCCTCTACTAAGATGAGAGCAATCAATTGTTTTTACAATCCAAGAAAGTATTGCTTAGGAACCAGAAATGTGACGTTAGCTTCAAAATAGGAAAATAATTCTGATACCCAGAATTGTTGGGAGGATTATAGAAAGCACTCAGTACAGAGTCCTTAATATCTACTACCCATTCCATGAATACTAGTACTTGAAGCAGTACAAACCCAGTTGATGAGGTATTGATTTTCAGCTATTAAAGTTGATATTTCCAGAATTTTTTGTTAAAGGGTTTCTTTTCTTCTTGAGAAATCTTCTAAGAGCAGAAATAAAACTATTGATATCCCCATTTTTAAATATCTGATAGGCTGTGCCCCCCCCCATTGTCTCTTGTTAAAAATAAATTAGTCTGCACTGCACTGATAGTCTTACATTGGGTTGATATTTTGGTTGAGAAGGCTGGGGATGGTGTTAAAAACCCATGAGTGAAAAGTTTAAACTGTGTTTTAAAGTTTTTCTTTTCTACAGTTCTTGGAGCTGAAAGCAGAGAGCAGTTGGCTGACTTTTGCATATCAGTGGTAAAGGTGATCAGTAAAAATGCTTTGGAGAGAGAAGCAGGCAAATAAGTGTATCCAGTTAAGTAAAGTCAAAAAGTCTCTTTATACCCTGTTTCATATCTAGCTATGATGGAAAGAACTTTCAGGGGACAGATTTTAGAGTAGTAGTGTTGGAATAATTCTGTAGCATATTCTTGGAAGATTATAAAATTTACTTTATAAGGCACCCAAATTAAAGAGATTCATGAAACCCACTAGGATTTTCCCTAGTAGGTTTAATACTAAGATTAATACTACATTCCCCCCACATGAAATCATTTTTAAATAAGCAAAAACATGTTTAAATTTGTTGTGATTACTCTATTATTTAAGTAGTTTAACATTTTGTGGAAATGTTAACTAAACACTATCTGAAAATAAGTTGGAATGGTAATCATGTCTATTAAATCATGTCTGTTAAATATATTTTATATATTCAAAATATAAATTAAGATATATAAGCTGTAATTATATAGCAGATAAAATTTTAAATATGTGCCGGGCACAGAGGCATGTACCTGTAAGCGACAGCTTATGGAGTCACGGCAGGGTCTGGGGATTGCAGTTCCAGTCCCATCTGGGGCAACACAGCAAGACCTAGTCCCAAAAAATACCTGGGCATGGTGGTGTGTACCTGTAATCCTAGCTACCTGGGAAGCTGAGGCTGGGGATTGCTTAAGTCCATGTTACCACGGGCAACGTGAGCCTGCAGTTCCCCAGGTAAAAATAGCAAGACCTAGTCTCAAAAAAAATTTTTTTTAATATGTAAAGATAGACATATTTACCTTATCTGGGATATCAAAATAATTTTTGGCTATGGAGGTGTGTTTCTGCTCCAATTTTCCTTACTTATGACATGAGACTTAAAAATGTGAGAGACTATTCAAAGCCAGGGAAATGCCCCTGCAGGAACCCACACCTCTGTATTTGTAGTCCAGGGCTTTTATTTCCCAATACAAGGCAGTCTTTCGTGGTATTATCCTGTTTCAAAGGAAGAGGAATATATTTAATGGCTTAACCAAAGATGTAGCTTGACAACTAAGCATCATAATCTACATTGACGCCTCTCTGCCTGCTCATTGTTCTTTCATCTGACTTGACCTCTTCTCTCCCCTTTCTTCTTTGCCTGGCTAAGGATGATTACTCAACCCTCAGGACTCATCTAGAGCCTCCCATCCAGGAAGCTGATTACCTTGGCTGACTGAGTGCCTTTCTTTAGAACCCCCCACACAGGCACACCAGAGTCATGCACTCAGCTTCAAAAGAGCTACATTGCAACAGTGTCCAAACTGGTGCTATGCCAAGCTTGCCCTCTGCATCCAACTACATCCCCTACCATTCTCTAGCTACATCCATTCTCCAACTACATCCCCTACCATTTGTACCTCAGCCCCTGTGAGACGGCATCCCACTGCCACCATTCCAGCCTACATCCTCTCTTCATCTTTACCCCCCGCTTATATCCTCCCTTCAGCCTACATGTCTTGACAGTATTCCCTCTCAGTTTGTGTCACACCCCAGCCTACAACCCTCTCAACTTATATCCTCCCAGCATTTATTCTCCCCAACTAACATCACCAGAACCTATTACTCCACCAGTCAGCTCATATTAATTCCTAACCAGAAGTCATCCCAAGCTGGATCCCTCCCAGTTTCCATCCTCCTAATCTGAACATGCCTTAGTTTGCACTGTATGTCTTCCCAGACTCATCCTTCCATCTGTATCCCTCCAGCTTGTGTGCCTCTGTGAAAGAAATAATTCTAGGACAGCCCCTAAGATCCCTGGCCGCTGGAATACCCATGTCTTTTTCTGATTATTCAATCAAGTCTAACTTAGGTCCTACTGTGAAAGGATTTTGCAAATTTAATTTTAAGATCTCAAATCAGTAAAGTCTAAAAAAGAGAAATTATCTAGCTATACCAATGTAATTACACAGTCCTTATTATCAGGATAGAGATGGAAATAGAAAAGTCAGAGCAATGTGAAGCATGAGAGGAGATATGGAGGGGGACCTTGAAGGAATTGTGTGTGCCCTCTAATTGCTGGGGTGGCCTTCGCCAATGTGAATAAGTGGGGTCTTCAGTTCTGCAACCACAAAGAACCAAATTCTTCCAGCAACTCAATGAGCTTGAAAAAAGACTCTGAAGCCCGGCACGGTGGCACATGTTTTTAAGCCCAGCCTACAGAGCACAGCTGAGACTGGGAATCATTTGGATCACAAGTTCAAGACCCGCCTGGGGCAACATAGCAAGAACTGGTCCCCCAAAAATAGCTGGGCATGGTGGTGCACCCCTGTAATCCCAGCAACCTGGGAGGCTGAGGCTGGCAATCGTTTGAGTCTGTGGTACCCCAGGCAATGTGAGCCTACGGTTCCCCAGGCAAAAATAGCAAGACCTAGTCTCAAAGAAAAAAGACTCTGAGATTCAAAAATGAACGAAGACCAGCTGACACCTTGATTCTTTACCTTGGGGAACTCTAAACAGAGAGGTCACCATGACTGGAATTCTGACCCACAAATCTGTGAACTAATAAATGAGTGTTCAGAGCTACTAAATTTGTCATAATTGTGTGAGAAAATTGACACAACCAATCCAATCCCACCCAGTCTGATGCTCCCCAATCTGTATCCCCTCAGTCTAAAGCTCCACACAAGGTGGGAGCCCAGCTTCATTGGCTGCCCTCATGCTTTCATACACACCCTCTCCACTCCGCCATTCTGGCAGGGGGGGCGGTGTAGGACTGGGTCCACCTAAGCAGTGCTGGGTTGGACCTGCGTATGCATCCTAGTGAAACTGGGTGGCCCTAACCCCCCCCCCACTCCAGGTGGTAGCATTTAACAAGGTACTCTGCTCCCATTGGCTGGTGGCAGTTTAAAAAGGAGGAGAGAGAAGCCAGAGGAGGGGGATCAGGGGGAGAGAGAAGGTAGTTGGAGGAGCACCGTCCGAGAGAGAAGCCGCGAGAGGGGGAGAGAGAAGCTGGAAGTTGGAGGAGCACCGTCCCAGGGAGAAGCCGCAAGAGAGAAAAGTTGGAGGAGAAAGCCCCCTGGAAGGGTGAGCTGGAGGGGACGAGGAGCCATGGCGGCCGGCAGAAGTGTGGCCAGCGTGGAGAGTGTGGCGTTGTAGCAAGGTGCTGTGGAGAGCTGGTACCTAGAGACGGCCAGCGATTTGGAAGGCTGATTCCTTCATCAGCCACCGTGGAAGAAGCTTGAAGCACCTGGGAGAAGTCGAGCAGCGTGGGACACCGAGAGAA